>BQNB010189566.1:0-11860 GCA_026074375.1 Tanacetum coccineum | reverse complement strand
AGATGTTACCGTTGTTTTGGTCGTTCGACCAAACGTATAATCTACCAAACGTATAAACCAGTTCGGTAGTGTTTCTTATTAGGACCAAACTTATTATCTATTAAAGTCAAATGAGCAAAACTGAAACTTTACTTAGGGCCTGTTTCTTTTCAGCTTAATGGGTCATTTGGAGTCAGTTGACTATCTATTCAGGATTTTAGTATGTTTCTTTTTAACTTGTTTCTGTTTGTAAATATGGTTAAAATATATACCCTCTTCCACTCAGGACAATAATGACAAAAGAATCCTATCTTGTTCTCTTTCTTATTTCTCACGATGGAATCAGTCAACCAAATCTCTCATATTCAATCGCATTTTTTGCTACACTCTACCAAGTTTCCATACCACGGGATCTCTGTTTCGATCACTCTACCAAGTTTTTATACCACGGGATCTCTTTTTCGATCGATCTTGAAAAAATTAACAAAAATATTCATGTATTGATTTCAATCTTGAACAAGATAGTGGGTACACTTTTTCATGAAACCAAATAAAAAAATCTCCTGTTTAAGTATCGAATTTATTGCAATTGATTGGTAAGGTAAGAGATTGTTTTAATTAACATTCTAGGACAGCATGTGATAGATCTTTGATTTACGAGGATAGGTAAATTTGATTAAAGGTTTGTCATGTTAGTGGATTTGTATACATACATATTTTTTGTTTAATTATTAATTATCAAGCTACTTTTCACCAAAGGGTTATAATTTTGTTATGTTGTCATGTATAATTTGGTGTTATTAATGTTTCAGATGGGAGGTTAAACCGGTGATGACATGTTAAATCACAAAGAAAAAGAAACAACATTTATACATTATGTTTCTTATTCCACACATGTCATATATGTAATCAGGAACTACATCCAAACAGTAAAAAAAAGAAACACCCCCTTAATGTTAAGGTCATAAAGAACAACTATTTGGTGGTCCCGTATTTATTATTTTACAAACCCACTTGGGTCTTCTTCCCCATCACAAGCTACCTCCGTTACACAAATACCAGAGCTCTACTTTTTCAGTTCGTCACCGAGATCAAGTTCGTAATCATCTGAAACGCATACTATCCATCATAAAATGCTAGTTACTTGCATAAAATCATCCAAAAATGAGTGTATACTAATTTTGAGTTTTTTCGACATTCGGACCTCCGGAAAAAATGAGGCTTTGTGCGGTCGACCACCTCACACATGCTCAGAGCCGTCTCATGGTTTTTGGGTGCCCTGTGCCAAAATTTAAAATGGGCCCTTCATCGACAAAACTTGAATATGTAAAAATGGTTGATTTATATATGATTAGATTAGATACTTTAATTTAGATACGTTACAACAGCAATGGTAATCATATGAATTTGTTTTTTAATGTTTGTGTATCTTCTGCTTTTATAAAATATTTTTCTTAATCCATAAGTTTTTGTGACAAAATCTGTGAAATCTAAACTTTCAATATAGGTAAATGATCGTTATGAGAAGTTGTTCATGACTTCATGTAAAACCTTTCTTGAGAACATTAATTTAACGAATGAAAATAATATTATGTATAATATATTTGGAATTTATTCTTTTTATTTGTGGATCATAGGTGTCATGTTTTTGTGTCTAACATAAGTTTTAACATTGGGGTTGAATTTATCAAATACCAAAATTTTAAAAGGGCTAAACTAATAGATGGCATATAGTTGAAAACAAGAATGATTGCCCGCGCGTTGCTGCGGGGCGTTAATTTTTTTAAAAAATATTTTTTGGGCATAGCATAGGGCAGTTTTTGATTGCATAAGAGCTGGACTTTTCGCGCGTTGCGGCGGGGTTTGTTTTTGTGCGATTTGATTACATAGCCCGCACGTTGCCGCGGGGCATAATTTTTGACGAATCTGTTTTGAATGAATATTGAGTGAAAATTTGTTCACGCGTTGCGACGGGGCTAACTCGTATGTAACACATGTTTTTTATTTCGCGGACCATTTTTTTAAGAATCACGGAATATTAAATTTCAACATTTTTTATAAAATCGTGAGCATGTCGGAAGCATTGCAATATTGGGTTCGTTTTGTTCGCAATTCGAAGATCTTTCCGGGAGTGTTTTTTGATCTGAATGAATCGGTAGATATGTGTTATATATTTGATAAATAAAGTTTATTATATTAAAAAGTCGTAAATAGTTAAAAGCTGAGGGTACGTTTTGTAAATTTTCTTTTTATTCTATTTATATTAAACTTCAACATTTTTTATAAAATCGTGAGCATGTCGGAAGCATTGCAATATTGAGCTCGTTTTGTTCGCAATTCCAATATCTTTTCGCGAGTATTTTTTTATCCGAATGAGTCGGTAAATATGTTGTATATATTTGAGAAATAAAGTTTAGTATATAAAAAATCGTAAATAGCTAAAAGTTGAAGGACCGTTAGGTAAAAAAAATTTATATACTTTGGGCTGGTGAAACTTTTTTTTCCTTTAATTGGGCCGGTTGTGGGCTATTTTTTGCTTTTGAAAAACGTGAAAAACGACGTCGTATTTTTCCTTTTATAGTATATATATTAATGAGGCTTTCAAAAGTAAGAAAATGCTAAACATATCTTTTAGACAACGTGCTTTGTTTGTCTCAATTATAGTAATATACATTACAAAAGCTATACTACGTCGTTTTGGCCACGTTTCTACAGTGAAATGAACAGTAACCGGCCCACTGGGCTCGGTTACTGTTCATCGGCAAAAAAAAAAAACTTTATAATCCCGCTCCCCTTCTTTGGCCAAAAATAAGAAAAAAAAATTTACGGGACGTACTCTCATTTTTAACTATTTACGGCTTTCTATCTGCTTGGGCCAAAAAAAAAAAAACGCGCGATTGTCATTTAATATAAGAACAAAACAAACTATCAAACATGAGACCGAAAAAATAAACCCGGCACAAAATAATATGAAAAAAAAATTGCTCATTTTAAAAGTGGTACTACGTCGTTTTTTGAAACTAGCTTCTACAGTAAAATGAACAGTACCTGGCCCACTGGGCTCGGTTACTGTTCATCGGCAAAAAAAAAAACTTTATAATCCCGCTCCCCTTCTTTGGCAAAAAATAAGAAAAAAAATTTACGAGACGTACTCTCATTATAATACATACACATTACAAAAGTAATACGACGTCATTTTTTACGTCCCGTGCAACAGTATATGAAGCAGTGTTCGCACTCAATGGCTCCTAACCATTTGGGACCGGCCCACTTTTTTTTTAATCGTCGTGCTACAGTAATATAAACAGTGTTCGGCCCAATGGGCTCCCAGTTTGAGCCGGCCCATTTTTTTTTAAATACGCAATACAAAAAAAAGTACTCGACACAAAATAAAAAAAATAAAATTACAAAAGTACTGACTTATTCATATCAAAAAATACCCGCGGTCATGAGGCCCAACACATAAGCTCATATAAAAAAAACAACCCGCACAAAAATAAAATTAAAAAAAAATTGTTCGGCACAAAAGTGATACGACGTCGTTTTACATACTCGTCTAACAGTAATATGACATTGTATCGGCCCAATGGGCTCCCAGTTTGGGCCGGCCCACTTTTTTTTTTTAATACGCAATACAAAAAAAAAAAAATACTCGACACAAAATAAAAAAAAGAAAATTACAAAAGTACTGACTTATATAAAAAAACCACTATTAAACATAAGACCAAAAAAATAAACCCGCACAAAATAATATTAAAAAAAAAATTGTTCGGCACAAAAGTGATACGACGTCGTTTTTTACGTCATGCTACAGTAATATGACCATTTTTTTTTTATAAATACGCAATATATAAAAAAAAAATACTCGGCACAAAATAAAAAAAGAAAATTACAAAAGTACTGACTTATTTAGATCAAAAAATACCCGCGCCATGAGGCCTAACACATAAGCCCATATAAAAAAAAATCACTATTAAACATAAGCCCGAAAAAATAAACACGCATAAAATAAAAAAAATAAGAAAAAACAATTAAACCCGCAACTATGCGCGAAAAATTAACGTCCCGCAGCAACGCGCGGGTAAACATGCTTGTTTTTCACAACAGAGAAGCCTCTCCCGTATCTATATTTTTAGACATTTGCTGCGTTTGACGTAGCTGATTATTCATTGAGACAAGACGTTCTCACTTTTGGCCTCTCAAGACCTTAAGACGATCGATCAATTTAGAAAGTTACGTCTAAGATACAAGCCTTGTCAAGTTGATATTAAGTTGCATATTTATCCACTTACTATCGTTTTTACTTGAAAGCTTTAGGCACTAAGCAGATTTACTCATTCATTGACGATCATAAGCGAGTGTAATTTTAAACAACTTCATGATAAAACCTTAAACGAGTTAATACGTGTCTAAAATGTGAACCATCCTTGAGACATTTGAACAAAAGGCTTGAAGATAGAAATCAGTTTAGGTGTCGTCCCACATGGGTGAAAGAACAAACATTAGAGTAGTTTATGAGTAAACCTTTAAGGCTTAAATTATGAGCGAGTAGTTAATGTTGAAGGGTCATAGTTACAAGACTCTTCAGCGCTTTTTATTTTTATTTGAGTTAATTGCCTTAGCTATTTGCTTTTTATTTTTATTTGAGTTAATTGCATAAATTTTCCTGTGGTTTGTCGAATTTAACGAAACCGTATCAGTTTGAGATCATTTGACCCCATATAAATCTGTTACGTTGACCGTTAATTGTTGGATTAGTTGGTGGAAAGGACATATATACCCATATAAGTATTTCATAAATGGTCCTTGTGGTTTGTGGTGTCATTGTTTTAAATTAATTTTTTTTTTGTTTTTTAATTTAAAATTTTTTATATGTTTTTTTACGTTTACCGTATTTTTTACGTTTTTGTATGTTTGGAACGTTTTTGAACGTTTTCGTACGTTTTCATCAGTTTTTGTCAGATTTTATCTGTTTTTATATGTTTTTTTTACGTTTTTTCGAGTTTTTGAACTTTTTTGTACGTTTTCATCCTTTTTATCGGGTTTTAAACGTTTTTATAGGTTTTTCATCCCTTTTTCTTTTTTTTTTGCGTTTTTCCTCATATTTTTTACGTTTGTTTTCTTATCAAGTTTTTGTAGTTTTGTCCGTATTTTTGTCCATTTTCATCCCTTTGATTTATTTATCAGTTTTTCATACGTAAAAAAATTTAGAAAAAAATACAAATGAACGTTAAATAAAATTGTGTTTCAAGTATAAATAAGCTATAAATAAATAATAAAATAAAATTTGGTTCAATATAAAATAAAAGAACTAATAAAACGTAAAAAACGTACATACAAAAAGCGTTAAAAAACGTATAAATAGAATCGTTTCAAGTATAAATAAAACGTACGTACAAATAAGATTAAAAAAGTATATAAATAAAATCGGTTCAAGTATAAATTAAACGTTAAAAAAAGCGGTTGAAGTATAAATAAAACGTTAAAAAAACGTATAAATAAAATCGGTTCAAGTAGAAATAAAAAGTTAAAAACGTATAAAAAATTGAAAAATACATATAAATAAAAAAGAAAAAATAATAATAATAATAATAATAATAATAATAAAAATAATAATAATAATAATAATAAAAATTAACGCAGGGACTAAATCCGTAATATCTAACAAACCATAGGAACCATTTAAAAAACACGTATGAGGGTAGTTTGGGCATTTCAGTCTTTCAAACAGTCAAACTAACGGAAAAATCGATTAAAGGACCAAACCCGATATCATACAGGTCAGAACCACAGAGAGAGGATCCGTTATATTTTCTATCGATAAACCAATTTCGTTAAACATGACAAATCATAAGGATGATTTTTGCAATTAACTCTTTTTATTTTTTCATCTTTATCTTACTTTTTTTACAACAAAATTCTCCTACAACTTTTGTAATGACGAAAAAGACGGGCGTCATTCGATGATGCATAAATATCGCTAACTAGGCAAAATGATAGCAAAATAAACATATAATCGCACAAAATCTTAGACCAAAATAATATAATACTCTAATGGCTCGAATGCGTCTTCTATTCTTGAAAATCGTATGATCATATATTCAGTCAAAAAGACATAAATGATCGCACATAAATCCAAACTCATGAAGATCTTTGTGAGATATAACATCTTAAAATCTAGTTCGATTCGATTTTATTTTTCTCGAATCACAAATTAAAAAACTACAAATTTATGTATCAAGTTTTGTATAATATGGAAAACAAGATACTTATTGTATTAAAAACTTCGTAATAATAATTTTAACCTACATTTTCATGATATATGATATACTCCGTAAAACAAATAGATAGATTTACATAATTTTACGACGGCAATTAAAAAAATGATACTATAGTAAAATCTTAAAATTTCCATTTGATCTTGGGTTTTGGTAATAAAATAGAAACGAATTTTTTTTTTGGTAACCATGGTTTCCGACACATTGCCCGACTAATCCACGGGATTTGAACCCACCGACACACAGACTCAAATCAGGTACAGCCCTCCCTTTTCGGGAGACGAATTTTTTTTTCATTGTCTCATTTTGGTATGTAAACAATGAAAAAGGAGCGGTGAGGCGGTCAGCGGTGAACAAGAGCATTTTGATTTTAAGTGCTTGTTTGGCAAAAAGAGCGGTAAGCGTTTTGATTTGTATTGGTCGAATGGTAAAGGAGCGGTGAGCGGTGCTATTTTTTGGGAAGACTAATTTTTCAATGCTTGTTTAAGAAGATATGGCAAATGAGCGGTGAGCTGTGACAACTACTGCTCACAGCTACTACTCACTGCTACTACTGCTCATTTTAACAAACAGACCCAATATGTCACGTTATAAATGGTGTCACATGTTAAACTTTCAAGTATCACACGTCATAAGAATATATAGTTTATAACACTTAATGAAAATTTATTACTATTTGTGTCTTAAAATTATAGTTCATGTTTTCTTTTTTAATTGTGCCAATTGTTTTAAATTATAAGTTGTTCTTCGCAGTGTCACACAAACAGCACGTTGGTCTTATGGCGGCAATGAAAGAAACCAAGTTCAACTACAAGCTGCGAGATCGAACATGCCAGATAGATAATAATCAACTAAGGTCTTGAAATCAACCACGCGATAAATGATTTAAGAATAATGTGTTTGCTAGTATTACGTAAAACGTTTAGACGATATCCATGACATGACAAAAAAAATCATTATTTGTGCAACATAAAATTAGTCCATCATAAAGAACTCATTTTTCTTATTAGGAGTAATATGCAATCTATATCGTATGGTATTAGCTACAAAATGGTTATATAGTGAACCTACATATTCGATTGTCCATAAAACACAATAAGGATAATCCAAAGGTTATGTTTACCACTGATTTTCGGTTTGACATTGGTATTGTCTCGTCAGGTATATATATACTACTTAGATTCTCTAGTCTCATCATGCAATGTCATTTTACAAGTTGGTACAATGAATGATAACGTTTAGGATACAGTAATTATCCAACAAAAACTACTACTCCTTGAACCAAAACTACTACTCCTTGAGCCAAAACTGCGTCCTCCACTGCCACGTAAACTTGATTCAAATCCCGTATAACTTTCCCTTGAAGCTTTCTGTACGTCGAGAATGGCTTGTTTGAATTTGGGATTAACGGCGCCACTTGTTGATGCATAAATATGATTAACTAGGTAAAGTGATAGCATAAGTAATAACATCATCTTCATCTTTGTAATATCTCCCTTTTGTCCTGAAACGACTAAAAATAATGTATTTTCGGGTAAGAACCATTCTTGCATCATGACACTACTACTTTAACTAACACAATGTAATCTTTTCTGACTTCTTGATATGATAACTATTTTCCCGTTCAAAATTAACGCGACATTAACTACGCGTGCAGTGTCCTAGTTGATATATACATGGAATGTCAAATTTATTATCGTGGTCTTCTCAGGCTGATATCGAGTAGTTACGTCAACTTAGTTTAAATCAAAAGTGGATTGTTCATTACTTCTCTCGCATGTCATGAACATATAAATGTACCCTAATGATCGATGGATCAAACTTAAAGCAAAGAATTTTAAAAAAATTTATGTATATGTCATTCAATTTAGAAAGTTTGGTCTAAGATACAATCGTTTTTACTTGAAAGCTTTAGGCACTAAGCAGGTTTACTCATTCACTGACAATCATAAGTAAGTTTACCTTTGCATAACTTCATAATAAATCCTTTAATGAGCTAATATGTGTCTAAAATGATACTAATGTGAACTACAATTGAGAAATTTGAATCAAAAGTTTGAAGATAGAAATTAGTTTTGGTGTTGTCCCATATTTCTGGGAGAACAAACATTGGAGCAGTTGTAAACCTTCATGGTTTAGATTGTAAGCTAATGAATAACTTGGAATAATTATTAAAAATATTCTCCTCGGTTATACGTTTGTTTTTAAATTTTATTAATTCTTTATTCTACTCTTTTAAAACCAATTTATCTTACTTCTTTACAACAAAATTCTCCGGCAGCAGGCAGCCTAGTCAATGACGAAAAAGACAGCGTCATAAGATGAGGCATAGATATCGCTAATTAGACAAGTAATAGCAAAGTAAACATGTTAATCCCTAAATCAGCAAGTGAAATCGAGTTGTGTAACACGACACGAATACATTAAATAAACACTATCTTAGCTGACTGGTTAGTAACATATAGGATTGTGATCCTTTAAAATTAAGATCAATTCAGTCCATGCCTTATTACCACTAGTCTATTGAAAGTGTTTAAATCATAAGTTGTTTCTTAACAGTGTCACGCAAATAGCACGTTGGGTCTTATAGCGGCATATGAACGAAACCAAGTTCAACTACAAGCCTGCAAGTCGACATGCTAGATAGATACTATAGAAACGAAAGTGATGCCACGAGCTGTTCTTTGGTGGTATACTAACCAGTTTGTGTGATTCGTTCTTTAGGCAAATATGATTGAATCTTTCTTAGATGGTGCGTGTTAAACCATCTACAGGAAGGGTTCACCTAATGGTCCTTGTTGCACCATATTGACGGTCGGTCACTTATTAGCCATTGTGTAGTTTGCTTGGAAATGTACCGCATAAATGGGAGATTTTTTGAACTGAGATGAATGCTGATTAGCGTAATGTTACTCTAATCATTTGAAAAGCGCTCGAAGGTATCATGAACAAAGTTGCAAGCATTCTGACACTGCGAATGGTAACACAGATGGACATCATAAACCAACAAATGCCTTAAGCAGACAGAACCCGTAGCAGCAAAATAAAACTTATTACGGTTTTTTAACTATGCACGGCTACTGCGATAAATCCAAACGTACCAAACTTTTATTGGCTTTAACCATTTAACTGACCTTATCCTAATTTTAGAAGTCACATAATTACTTAAAAGATGCACATTCAAACACCCTTTAGCAAGCATCAGAAAAAACACAAAATAAAAGTACATACTTGACACTTGCCGCAAAATACTTGTTTCAAGGGGTGTAATTCGGATTTGCTTACCAAACTACTCTACAATTCACAAATGCATGTTTTTATATACAAATTCACAAATGTTTGACCATATGCTACAATGCCAACTACTCTTATATACAATTTACTCTTATATACAATGCCAACCACAGTGGGCCAAACAATTAGCGCAACTTGAAACCCAAACTAAAAAAAAATTACAAAACGCTACCGTGCCAACCAAAGTAGGCCAAAAAATTAGCCCACAATCTGGCCCAACATCTGACCTAAAGTAAAAAAAAAATTAAACATGAGACTCAACAGATAAGCCCATATAAAAAAAACTATTAAACGTGAGACCGAAAAAATTACAAAAAAGGCCCCCTCAAGTTTTTATTATTTACGACTGTTTCCCATGAAAATTTTATATAAAAAATATACCGACATAAATGCCTCTGGATCACGAATAAAATGAGCCAAATATTGATATGATCCGGACGTGAGTATGATTTTATAAAAAACGTTTAATTTAATATACGTTTTAAAAAAGAAAAAATATATAAAAAGTTTCAACACACACATTCCACAATATACTATGGAGCATGTTTTGATTCTGTTCTTTTGTGCATTCTGGACCAACAGCGTATATCCGGCCATATATCATGACTATTTGTTAGGCTTATACCCTTTTTGCTTAATTATCCACATGTTACTCACACAAAAAATATTTAAAAAAAGTTGTACTCTGTTTTGTATCGAAAAAAATTAATAACAAAAAAAATTACAAAAATGGCCCTCAATATCTCACTAATTACGACTTTTTTATAAAACAAGTTTTCTTTATCAATATGTAGCAAATATGTGGCGCACTTTTAATGAAAAATACAAGCCATTAAATTACGACTAAAACGAGTCCAATATTGATACGTTTTAAACGTGCGTACGATTTTATAAAAAATATTAAAGTTCAATACACGTTCTTATAAAAAAATATATAAAAATTTATGGTAGCCTTTGTTTAAAGATTCATAAACCGTGTTGCCCCCGCCGCAACGCGCGAGTTAAATTCTAACTCGTTCTTGAACATGGATAAAAGGTATCTACGGAAACTTGATATCAAGTCTTAATATTTTTTTGTATGTTCTTTCATGTCTTCATATTTTTTGTTAGAATTAGTATGAGGCTTTCGAATATATTATTTCCTATGTTACTGTTGAACATGAAAAACATGTACGAAGCTTTCGGAAACTTGATATCAACTCTTAATATTTTTGTGTTAGGTTTAATACGAAGCTTTCGTGTATATTCTTTCCTGTCTTAGTTTTTGTTAGAATTAGTATGAAGCTTTCGCTTTCCCATGTTGATCGGTTCGGTTATCGGGTTATTCGGTTTGTTTGGTTCGGTTAGTTCGGTTAAAAGTTTTTTAAGGTCAACCCGTATACCGACCCAAACTGAATTCAAATTCGGTTTTCGGTTCGGTTTTCGGGTTTACCCGAATTACACAATTTATTAAAACAAAAAGAAAAATATACAAATATATTTAACAAAAAAATTATTTCAAACATAAAAAGTGTTTTTCAATATTAGGATAAAAATTTATTGATCATTTTATATATATATATATATATGATGTATATATAGAAAGGAACTTAATGAACCAAACCAATAAAGTACTAGTATTAAAGTTTAGAGTTAACCACATTCACCTACTAGTGGCACAATTTATAAGTTTTTTAGCTTTTGAACAATGTTTTATGTCTAATATCAACTTGCACCATACTAGTATCTATTACTATGTTACTTAAATTGAAAATTATAAGATTGCAATATACTAGTATCTGTTAGTGTGGTTGTTAAAAATTTAACAATTACTTGTTTACAAGATTAAACAACTTTAAATTATGTTCCATATAACTAAACATGGTAAATGCAAATGCAACATAATGTCACCAAGTTTCAACTAACTTGCCGATGAAAATTTCCAAGACGATAAGTGGTTACAGACCTACCCGCATATGATAATTACATAATATCCTATACTTAAAACTGAGAAACATTACAGTGCCACAATCTAGTTTTAAACGACGGTTACATCATTATCAAATACTATCGGCCATGTCTAAAAACATTTACTAAATCTACATAAGACATAAGACCTCCACTCCAGAAACCTGCATAAAGATTAGCCTGCACAATAAAGTGAATGATCTGGGTGAGCAGCAAGAATCAGTGATTCTTTGTTCGGACCAACAAAGAATGAACCATCATTTCATTGAATAGCCCCATTCTCATATAATTATGAATTTCCCATGTACACTTGTACCATGTGACCCATAATGTGGCCAGTAGCTGCTTCTACTATTGGTAAG
>BQNB010189565.1:0-11039 GCA_026074375.1 Tanacetum coccineum | reverse complement strand
CGGCAACTAGTGGCTGATAGTGTTGCTACTGCTTTGAAAGCATAAGCTGCTAACATGGCAAATACTGACAATACTAACAAGAACATCGGGACAAGTGGAACTCTAGTAGCAAGAAAAAGAATCAACAATTGCAAACAAAAGCTTGAGGATAAGGGAAACATCATCGACAACAACTATCAGAATAACCACAATAATAACAACCGTAGCAATGATTACCATCGACAGATAAATAGAAGACAAGAAACCTTCAGAACTTATACTGCCACCAATGGATATGCTGAAAACCTTCCCTTGTGTAAGAGATGTAGACTACATCACACGGGACCTTGCAGTGTCAAGTGTCAGGTTTGCAACAAGATAGGTCACCAGACCAAGTACTGCAAAAACAACAGGGCCACAAGAAAGCATACTTAGAGATGAGCTTGCTACTCTAGAAACAACTCTCGAAGATATTCAACTCTTATCAGAATCTTCTTCAATCTGAAAACACTAATCATCAAGCTACAATCCTTGTCATTTGTTACTTTTATTCTAGAAACCTGCTATGGGATACGTATCATAAGTATCAACACTTTTAGATTTTCATATGTAAAGTTATCCATGAATTAATAAAGTGATAATCCCGTTACATCTTGTCATCTGGTGGTATCAAAACTCGTCAATTCTATCATGTTCAACTCGGAATACTCTCCTCATACCTTTGAAACATAAATTATCATCTCGATTATATGGGCGTCAATACAATCAACATCTGAATATTATCTTAACAAAACATTTTCCTACACATTACCATATGGTGTTTTTATGCTTAGGTAAGACGATTTATTATCATCTTATTGAAATGCAATAGGTACATCTTCATTTTAAATAAAGGAAATGATACATCATTCGAACTATGAATTTATTAAGGTCTCAGTTACAAGGAGATTGGACGCTTCTATTTGTAGAATTGACTAATTATAAAAAAGTAGGCTTAAGTATATAACATAACGTACAAACAAGTTTCTTCAATCCGATTGTACCAACATCCCTTAAATCAATTATCATTATTACCTTCATTAACCTCCATCGTCTGTTCATGTTCAAAATCGTATCTCACGTGTTAGCAACCTCTTACAAATTCATAATCATGTCATGACATTACTCATTTCCATGATCTCCCTATTCTAACATTCTCTGTTATATACTGCAACTAAATAACGCGAAACACACAAGAATCTATACAATGTCAAATATTTTAATACCAACTAATGAAAAATTTTGACAAAGACTTGTGATAGCATTCTTATTCGATGTTGACTTTTAAAGGTTAATGAATAACGATTCTTTACGATCAGAGGAGCGCAGCAGAAGCGTGGTAGGCCCATGACCCACAGGTTCCGTAAATCAAAGTATCCCATCCACCCAGGTTTTATCAAGATCTGGAGAAATTCTATTAGCTGTCATCAAAAAGGTGTGGTCTTGAAAATAAGTAGACGTGTGAAAGGAGGTAATTATAATTATGGTGCGCAACATAATTATAAATGCATCACACACGTGGACTTGTGACCTTGATTAACCTAAATTCATACCCAGTACCTATCTCTAAACAATACCACTATAACTTTCAATTAAATCTCGGGACGAGATTTCTGTAAGGGGTGGAGACTATAACAACCCAAGAATTTTCATCAAATGCAAAACCTATTTTACTATTATCACAATTGTACGGGGAAATTTTTCGCTTTATTACATTAATTGTACGGGGAAATTTTTCGCTTTATTACATTACTTATATATCTCAGTATGTCATAACTAAAGTAGACGAGCTCACGCAACCTATCTATAACAATCCTGTCTTCATATATGCCAAGCAAACATCATAACATGTCAAGTCAATATCATTCTATCATCATTACAAAGTACATTATTCCTATAATGTACTATTCGCAACGTTATGTCTAAACGGGCTTTAAACCGTTATCGTATACCTCTAAACCCTAATTCCATGAAAGATTAACATCTAAAGTGAATGCACAAGATACTAAAGCATATGTACAAGTAATATAACATCTCATATGAAATATAAAATCTCTTTAAATCAAAGTACAAGTCTTTAAAAGCTCAATATACAAGTCATTAAACATGATCTCTAAAATAGCCGTTTTACCTCCATTTTCATTCTAATTTCTTCACCACCACTTATGTACAAGCTACTATACTCATTATACAATGTGTAAACCCTAATTATTCTATTCATAAGCCTTCACACACATATTTACACTTAAAACCCTAATTCAAAAGTTTAAAACCCTAACCCGAGCTAAATACTAAACCATGACCCGTTTCTTCGTTTTTATCCATCAAAAACCTAAACCAATACCCAAATAAGTTTTAATAACTTAATTTACAACATTATCAATCATGTTCAATCATCATTCCATCATCATTTCATCATTCTACTTCAATTATACAAGAAACGAATCCAAGAAACCCTAATTGTGCACTAAATGTAACTTTGACCCGTTTACTCATTCTCTGACCATCTCATTCTCAAGTAAGCAACCAAGAGTCATTGTAAACCCATAAAATGAGTTTACAAACCATTATCCATTATTATCCATCATTACTTTGACAATATACAAGATTTACAAAGCTAGAAAACCCTAAAAGTCTTATACGAACCCTAATTCCAACCCACGGCTTATTATTCCATTTCATCCCATTTTAACTTAAAACAACTATCAAATATCATTAATAATTCATATTACATTGCTCAAGATCAGTATTCTATCACCCTTGATCATTTACACACGAATTACAAGCCAAGAAAGCCAAAGAAACCCTAAACGAGCTCTATGTGAACACATGACCTTATTTACTCAATTTCGACCCATTCTAAACCAAACCACTTATCATTTTTCAGCTTTAAGTAAGCTAGCTTATTAGTACTTTAGTAGTATAGTAAGCCTTGATCCTGATACAAATTACAATGAAAGGCTTAATGTTTAGTAGTAACACCTTGTTCTTAATTATGATTGTATTATTTGTTATTCCGCTGGATCATGATTATGATATCCTAGATGAGCTAGATCGTGGATCAACATGTGGTATCAGAGCCTCGTGGCTCTCGATCTAGGATCTACAAGGTGTCGTGTTGCTGTCCATGATGTTCTTGAAGGCCACAAAACCCTAATTCTGAAAATGATATGGTTCGATCATATTTATCTCTGCTTGATTTGATTTTGTTCTTCATAAGCTGTTTATTACATAACATAATAATGCCGCATTTTGGTCTGGGACCAAACCCCATTATTATTTCAACTAGCTATGAGGAGTGTGATTTGGGATCAACGTGATAAACTCTAGCTGAGATACAAATTTTTGTTTGTCTCTGGTAATAATAGCTCATTTTTCAAACCCTATTATTATTGTTGTGATTTAATCTGAGATGGATCAATGGGCGGTTATGGGGAGGTAGGTCTGGGACCAACAATGATCCATAACTGAGATGTAATAAGCATGTTTTGTAAGCACTATTTCAGAAAAAGAAGAGATTATGTATGTTTGGATCTGTTTGTGTTCGGATTATGGCGTGTTCGTATTGTTTATTGTTGCTTGAACCACAAAAATGAAAAGATTAGGGTTTTTATAAACCCTAGTAGAAGCAGCAGCAGGCTATGAAAGGGCAGCAGGAACTAGATACAGGTTTTGGTTTTTCTGGTTTGTGTAACATAATGATACATGTTTCTGGTCGATGATCTGGACATGGTATAGCAGCAGGAAGATTGTTGGTGGTCATATAATGACATCTTCACATATATTCAAAGGTTTAGTACTACCATGTACACGTCGTTAGTTTCGGTATTCCTGGCTGGTAAATGGTGTCTTTTACTTAGGTTTGCTCATTGTTACAACAGGTCACGTCGAGGTTACACCTTGTTGAATGTCGGTTACTGCAGGTAGTTCCCATTTGTGCTAGCTCTTCATGGAGTTTCTATAGGATGGTGTACATAGTTTACTGGTCGTTTGTGCTGGTTGAAGAAAGTGCAGATCAGTGATAGTTTTGCAACCACTCAGCAACAGCCAGTGACAACTTTAGTGATAGATTTGAGACAGAAATATGGTCACTAATGACAATTTTGGTTTGTACAGGTAGTTTTGTCCGATATAGCTAGTTTGTACCGCTAGCGTTAGCCGATATCGGATGACACACACATTTTGGGTTTTGGACGCGTTTGGATCTTGAACGATGATGATGTTTATGGCTCGTTTTGGAGATAAATTTGAAGAAGACAATAGAATTATTACTTATTTGAAGTTGTAGTTTATATTTCTACTGTTTTGTGTTCTTATCATATCTTAAAGGAGTGGTCACCTTTAAGATAACTTGTTCGTAATTATAAGGCGGTGACGAAGACTTGATTAATCTAGCAAAGGTGTACGATCTACCTTATGATGCTTACTACGTACATTTGCTACACTTTAAGGAGTACGTTTAATGTGCTCAGTGTCTCAATTAATAAAGGAATGAGGATTTTGTCAAGAGACATAGGTCTACTTATACATAGCAGGTATGAGACTCGACGTCATGTGGATAAACAGGATATAAGACACAAGTTTGGGAAATTCAACTTCTTCAACAAAATCCGTCAATATTTTTTTTCCGTATTTTTTCTTCATCATTGATAATTTGCTGCTTGGAGCCTACTAAGTCCATGATTCAAGAGATGGTAAACATGTTAAGGGGAAGCTTATTGTTTATTTACCATCTACATGCACTCCTATTTGATTATGACAAAAAGGGAAGAGTGCATGGATTCAGGGGAAGTTCTTCATCTATATTAGCTTTAGGGGAAACTTGTGCGTATTGGTTTTGTCATTATCAACTAGGGGAAGATTGTTAGGAACTGTTAATACTTTGTAGTTTGATTATGACAAAACATATTTTAAGATGGATGAACTACAAAAGGACAAAGCTGGAATAACATTATGCTGAGATTGACGATTAGTCAAACAGTATTATATCTCAGCTAAAAGATAAAGATCAACATAAATGCTGATTGAAGAATAGTCCAATAGTATTTCAGCTTGATTTATAGTTTCCTAATTTTATTGATCTTATCTTTTTTTGGGTTTTTTTTTTTTCTTAAACCCTAACCCCTCTAGTATATAAAGAGGGGTAGGCGTCTAGGTTTATCATTCATTCAATTCACAATGTAAACCTAAAGGTGTGTGTGTGTACTCTAGGCGTCAAGTCTTTGTAAGACGCCTAGCTTTAGTAGCTAGCTTATTAGTAGCTTAGTAGTATAGTAAGCCTTTGTATCCTGATCAAATACAATGAAAGGCTTAATGTTTAGTAGTAACACCTTGTTCTTAATTAACTGGATTGAGTAAATATTTTTTATTTCGCTGGATCATGATTATGATATCCTAGATGAGCTAGATCATGGATCAACACAATTCTTGTTATTAATCCTAATACAATTCTTGTGAACATATATCTATCATTATCCTTCAAGTACACATGAAATCCAAGCTTGAAAACCCTAAATAATCCCTAATGTACCCGAAACCTAGTTTCTTTCATTTTGACCCATTTTAACTAATCTTTTTGCAAAAAAGCCACCTTTCATGACAAGGCAACAAAGCAAAATGATGGGGAAAGGGGTTTTCAAACTGGGTTATTTTGGTGTGGGCCACACAAACACCCTGCTTACCAGCACCATCCTGAATCCTTGGACTCTAACATGAGCCAATGTGACCTCCTTGTTGGCCATTTTCTAGCCGTGACACCTAAACACCCCTAAAAACCTTCCACCTTGCTTACCTAGCCTCCATAGCCCCTCATACTCATCATCTAGCTTCTCCTCATCACCCTCTATCCCTTACACACGTCCCATATCAGATCATAACATAGACTTTGCCTTTAAGGTCATTATGACTATAAAAAGGACATAAACTCTCATATTCTACTCATACCCCACATTCCTCCTCTATAAACCCATTCATAGCAGCATAAACTTTTGCTCAATATGAATTCTAATAGATCCTAAGAAGTCCCAAGAACAGAAGTGAAGCAAAAGAAACCAAGAAAAGAAGCCCGGGAGTCGTTATTCTAGGCGTACGAAGCTAAAAGTCCCAATTTCAACCCGTTTTCAAGCTATAAGCTCAAACCCAGGTTCTAAGGATTCTACTTCTGCTCCTACACTCTTATAATGTTCATATGATCCTAAATAAACTCTTGTTAAAGTTTCATAACTCAATTCATGCTCATTTTCCGTTTTGATCCAAAACCGTACACCCGAAACCCTAATTTTATGTTTTTCTTAAAACTAAATGTTATAATGGTTAAATATTGTTATAATCTATCCTAGCATGCTTAAATAATGTTAAAATAACCACTTTATTGATTAATGAAGGAATTTGAACTTAAAACCCGCGCGTTTACGTTTTGAAACCCTAATTTGACCCGTTTTGCTTCCTAGCTTAACGAATCGTTATTCTAAACTTTCGTTGCGTTAAATCTTCATATTTTAGTTTATTATAACTTATAAATATCTTTTGAAATGTTAACATAAGCTTGCATGGCAATTTGGACATGTTTTGTAATTATAATCCATGCAAGGGGTATATATCGTAACTTTCTGAAATTAATAACTAGAAGGGCTGAATATGTCATTTTATCAAAGTTATAACTATAGGGGTCTATTTGTCCACTTTTCAAAGTACAAGTTTAACTTTTACTTGGTATATCTTTTAAAGTTGAAGGACCAAACTCGTAAAAGTGCAAACCCCAAGGGTATATTTTGCCACTTTTCAAACTCAAGGGTCTAAAATGTAACATTTTGAAAAAGTATAAAATCATGTTTAAAACCTTACAAGACATAACTTTAATTAACGCTTCTCGTGCTTAACATTTCCAGATATTGATTAAAACGCTTAAAACCGATTATATCATATCACAATACTAGGGAGCTTCATATTAAGGAGTTTCATCTTGGTATTACGTTCTGAATGAGTTGTTGGGTTTACGATTTAAAGTGCCCTAGCTCCTCAAACGTTTACTGAATGACTTCTGAATTATGATGGCCCGAACGGTGATACAATAATTCCAAACTTTCCAATCAAACTCATAACAATATTAGACACTCTGAACCAAAGTTCTAGAGTACAATCTTCCTAAGACTCAACATATTTACTCAGGTTGCGTGACGTGGCTGTTTACTATCATTTTGCTATATCAACATTCCCTGTTAAGATTGTGATAAGGTCGTCAGCTTTCATTTTAGAATATTTATTACAACAACCTATCAGGTGAGTTCATAGCCCCGCCTTACAATCTTGAATGTTTATAAACCCCGCGAGGGGGATACATGCTCAATTGTTTTTAATATATACAAGTACTTAAAACCGATATTGTGAAGTTTCATGAACCTCCCCCGCCTTTACTTTATTTACATATTTAAAAACCGCCGCGAGGGGGATACATGCTTATTATCAAAACTCTTTACATACTCGCGTTTATCTTATAACAATTTGACATACTTTTCAAAGACATTAATTAATTCATAACCCTACATTTCCAATCTTTGTGAATACTTTATAAACATGTATACCTGATATAAAACCATGAAATGCAAGGTTTTTCCAAAATGTAAATGCTATATCTTATATATTATTGCCTAAGTACTTTCCAGTGCCAAATATTTCCATATCATGATCATTAATTTACTTGCTAGACGAGTGAACGCTAATATTGTGAATAAGATCTATTGGGGATGACGGCTTCCCGAGTTGGTATAACCCATTATAAGCCTGGGGTAGCAAAACGCACTATATTTGTTCCTAATGGGGGTGGTGGTGTGGGTAGGTAGGTAAACCTTGGCAAGTTACATTTTCCATGGGGACATCTGTCCCTACCAATTCCTACGATGCTTACCCCAGTTAATGTATTGATGACCTGAGCTTAGGAACACTAATAATTACCCTGATTTTCCATGAAAATTTGTATTCATTACAATTATTACCATAATGACTTGGCATTCAACCATATATAAATAGTACAACTGTCTTTTCCCATGATAATACTGTTCTCTATGATATTAAATGTTCACCATGATAATTATCCCAGGTAAAGGCCAAAATTATTCCATTATAACATGTAATCAACTAATACATTTCAAACCATGAATTATCATCTCAACTTTGTGTGACTTTTTAGCATGTTTATCTCAGGTTATTGAGCAATATACGGCACGGAGTGGCATGGACTCGAAGATGGCTAAAACTTGTTATCATTCACATTGTATGTAACTAGATTTTAGGACCTGCCTTTGTAAAACTCTGATTTGAAATGAATGATAACATATCTTTTGAATAAACGTCTCTTTTGGGTCGTTTTCTATGATTATGATTGTTTATAATCCATGAATAATACCACAATTAGCTTCCGCAGGTATATGACAAAATGGGGGCGGTAACACACAACCATGTTTTATAAATATTTTAAATCCGTCCCACTATTGTTTTCTTTACAACATTAAATAAATCGGCAAAACCTCGGATAAAACACGACCTTATAAATAACGAGATTATAACAAAAACTTGAGAAACGACCGTAAGAATACAAAAATAAACATATTTACGCACACGGAGCTAACTAAAATAAAATTTTCTGACTTCTCTTAGATGCTAAAAAACAAATAGAAACATAACCACGGACAGAAATCTAACCTTTATAACACGGGGGAATTCTTATCAAACCTTATATAGCATAAACGACTATAATTATTTACATAGCAAAAATAATTAGCTTAGCTCGAGATAAACGTTGACCTGAAACTCAGGTTGTTACATTCTCCCCTCTTTTAGGGAGCGCCGTCCCGGTGCTCAGCTCGACTTATCCGCTTTCCTCGCTTCGTCCTTACTTGTAAAGAGACGAGGGTACTTTTTCTTAATCTGATCCTCACGTTCCCAAGTAAATTCTGGACCTCTTTGTGAATTCCAACGAACTTTACAATAGGTATCCGACTTGCTATAAGTCGCTAACCTCTTCTATCAACAACTTCCACTGGCTCTTCAATCATATGCAACTTATCATTAAGTTGAATCTCATCCATCGGAACAACAACATCGCCTTCCGCTAAACACTTTTTAAGATTCAAAACATGAAACGTACTAAGATCCCTTCAAATCTTCAGCAACTCAACGTGAAACTACAGGACCGACTTCTAGCTAAGAATCATTGAATGGACGAAATTTACGAGGACTTAAGCTTTCTGCGCTTTCTCTAGAAACGCAATATGCCTTTCCATGGTGATACCTTGAGCAATACCATATCACCAACTTCAAATTCCAACGGCTTAGCTCTCTTATTTGCATAGCTCTTCTAGTGACTACGGGTAGCCAACAAACAGTTCTTAATTTGGACAATCTTCTCAGTCGTATCACGGATCAATTCTATACTGGTGAGTTAGCTATCCCCAACCTTACTCCAGCATACCGGTGATCTACATTTTCATCCGTACAAAGCTTCATATGGTGCAGCTGTAAATACCTGCTGATAACTATTGTTGTGTGATAACTCACCAATGGCAGATGCGATCCCAGACTACTTCCTAATCGTCACCACAGGCACGCAACATATCCTTCAACATTGGTCATTATCCTTTCACTTGACCATCCGTTTGAGGGTGGTAAGTGGTACTCATATCCAAATTCGTCCCTAATGCTTCATGAAGCGATCTCCAGAATCTTGAGATAAAATAGCTATCTCGATCCAAAATGATCAAAATAGGAACACCATGCCTACACACTATTTCCTTCAAGTAAAGTCACGTGAGTTTCTCTATACTATCTATTTTCTTCATTGGTAGGAAATGAGCTGATTTGGTTAGTCGGTTTACAATAACCCAAATCGTATCATACCCACTTGGCATTCTCGGTAAACCACTCACAAAATCCATAGTAATCCTTTTCCACTTCCAAACTAGAATCTTAGGTTGTTGCAGCAACCCAGACTGTTTTTGATGGTTAGCTTTAATCTTCACACAAGTCAAACACTTACTAACATACGTAGCAATATCAACTTTCATATTCGGCCACCAATATAGCGGCTTCAAACCTTAATACATCTCATCCGATCCTGGATGGATGCAATACTTAGACTTATGAGACTCATGCATAACCAAATCCCTGAATCTATCGAATCGCGGCAACCAAACACGATTTTTAAAACAGTGTGTTCCATTAGGGCAAAATTCAAATATTGGCTTAATCAATCTCCCTAAATTTTCTACCTCTACATTCTATACTTTCATCGCTTCCTCCTGAGCTTCACGAATCTGCTTAGGTAGATCATTGTGAATAGTCATCATCAAAGATAGAACACGCAATGGCTTATCCCTTTCCTTTCGACTTAAGGCGCCAGCCACAACATTCGCTTTTCCAGGATGATACCGAATTTCACAATCATAATCACTCAACAACTCAATCCATCTCCGTTGTCTCAATTTCAACTCTTTCTGATTCAAAATATATTGTAGGCTCTTGTGATCGGTGAAAACCACACACTTCGTTCCATACAAATAATGTCTCCATAATCTAAGAGCGAAAACAACAGCTCCTAACTCCAAATTATGAGTAGTGTAATTCTCTTCATGTACTTTCAATTGTCTAGAAGCATACGCTATCACCTTCTCTCTTTACATCAACACGGCCCCATAACCTTTAAGTGATGCGTTACAGTACACCACGAAATCTTCCGTTCCCTCGGGCAACGCTAAGATTGATGCACTACACAACTTCTGTTTCAATGTCTGAAAAGCTTCTTTTTCTTCTTTTCCCCACTCGTATTTCTTATTTTTCTGAGTCAACTTAGTCAATGGCTTAGAAATCAAAGAAAAACCTTCAATGAACCTCCTATAGTAACCAGCCAATCAAAGAAATTGCCTCACCTCCGTTGGCATCGTCGGTGCAGCCCAACTCTTAATGGCTTCGATCTTGGCAGGATCAACATGAACACCACTGCGATCAATCACATGACACGGAAATTGTAC
>BQNB010189560.1:0-11860 GCA_026074375.1 Tanacetum coccineum | reverse complement strand
AACGACTAGATGCTTAGAACTTCTTCACATGGATCTTTTTGGTCCATTCGTCGTACGGAGTTATGGAGGAAACCGCTACACCTTAGTCATAGTAGATGACTACTCTATGTATACTTGGACTAGATTTCTTAAGAATAAAACCGAAGCTTTCGATCAATTC
The DNA here is from genome assembly GCA_026074375.1 of Tanacetum coccineum. Classification (NCBI taxonomy): domain Eukaryota; kingdom Viridiplantae; phylum Streptophyta; class Magnoliopsida; order Asterales; family Asteraceae; genus Tanacetum; species Tanacetum coccineum. The sequence continues at coordinate 11,700 of BQNB010189560.1, read as the reverse complement.
AAAATCTTTAGTAAGAGAATCCAAAACCAATTAGGATGTACAATAGTGTTAATAAGAACCGACCACGGTAGAGAATTTGATAATGAACCGACCAATGGTATTACTCATAACTTCTTGGCTCCACGCACTCCTCAATTAAATGGCTTGGTTGAAAGGAAAAATAAGACACTTCAGGAAATGAGTAGAACCATGTTGAACGAGCAATCGTTACTACAAAAGTTTTGGTGTAATGCCGTAGATACTTCAACATACATTCTCAACCAAATCCTAATTAGAGCCATCCTAGGAAAAACACCTTATGAAATCTTGAGAGGTAGGAAACCTACTCTTGACTATTTTAGAGTGTTTGGAAGCAAGTGCTTCATTTTAAACACCAAAGACTACCTTACCAAGTTTGACCCAAAGTCATACGAAGGTGTCTTTTTAGGTTACTCCCAAAATAGTAAAGCCTATATCATTCTTAATAAACACACTAGGAAAATCGAAGAATCACTCAACGTGACATTCGATGAAACTCCTCCACCCTCTAAGACATCACCCTTGGTGGATGATGACTTAGATGAAGAAGAAGCTATTAGGGAAATCGAAAAGAAAAACCTAGAAAATGTTGTTGAGGATGAAACATTAGAGATTGACGAAATAGTCAATATTAAGGAATCTAGGAACCATCCCTTAGAAAATGTCATAGGAAACCTTAACCAACGAACCCTTAGGTCTCAAGCCTAAAACCAAAGTAACTTCTTTTGTTTTATATCAACTATAGAACCTAAGAATGTGAATGAAGCCTTAGGAGATGAAAGTTGGATAGTCGCCATGCAAGAAGAATTAAATCAATTCATTGCTAACGACGTTTGGGAGTTAGTTCCACAACCTAAGAATATGACAATTATAGGAACTAAGTGGGTGTTTAGGAATAAGTTAGACGAGAACGGTATTGTTTCTCGAAATAAGGCTAGGTTAGTTGCTCAAGGCTACAACCAACAAGAGGGCATCGATTATGATGAAACTTATGCCCCGGTTGCTAGACTTGAATCTATTAGGATATTATTAGCCTATGCTTGCGCCTTAGATTTTAAATTATTCCAAATGGATGTAAAAAGTGCATTCCTGAACGGTTTTATCAATGAGGAGGTATACGTGGCACAACCTCCGGGATTCATTGATTTCGAAAAACCAGATCATGTTTATAAATTAAAGAAAGCTTTATATGGTCTTAAACAAGCACCTAAAGCTTGGTATGATAGATTAAAAGCTTTTCTTATTAAACATGAATATAAAATAGGAATGGTAGATAACATACTTTTTACTAAGAAGAAAAGTTTAAATCTCATCATTGTTCAAATATATGTCGATGACATTATATTCGGTTCGACTTATCAAGAAATGTGTGATGAATTTTCCCAAATCATGCATGACGAGTACGAGATGAGCATGATGGGTGAACTTAACTTCTTCCTTGGATTACAAATAAAACAAATGGAAGACGGTATCTTCTTTAATCAATCTAAATATATTAATGAAATGCTTAAGAAATATGGCTTAGAAGATTCTAAACCAATGAAAACCGCCATGTCCTCAAATACTAAACTCACAAAAGATGAAGAGTGTTTAGTGTCTGCCTTTGTGCACGATTCCAAGAGGCTCCTAAAACCTCTCATCTTGAAGCGGTTAAGCGTATCTTCTGATACATTAAAGGCACTACGCACTTAGGATTATAGGATCCTACAGGGATCAGCATAGAAACCGTAGTATATGCCAACTCTGATCATGTGGGAGATTATGTGGATCAAAAGAGCTCTAGCGGTATTTGTACGTTCGTGGGATGTTGTTTGACATCTTGGTTCTCGAAGAAACAAACTGCTCTTGCTATATCCATTACCGAAGCCGAATACGTAAGCTCCAGAAAGGCATGTCAACAAGCACTATGGATGGAACAAGCTCTCATCGACTACGACGTACGACTCGACGAGGTTCCCATCATGTGCGACAACAAAGGCGCGATTGACCTTAGGAAAAACCCGGTGCAACATTCTCGTACCAAACATATCAAAATACGTCACCACTTTCTTCGTGATAATGTCTAAAAAGGACATCTCAAAATCAAAAAGTGCCGTCCGTCGACAACATCGCCGACATCCTTACTAAACCCCTTAAACGTGAATCGTTTAACTATCTACGTCTTGGTTTAGGAATGATGCGTGACACCCCGAGAATTTCCGTTCATTAATTTAGCCGTTTCCGTTTAGTAATTTGAATTCTTAAAAGTTTCGTTTAGCTTTTCCGTTTAACCGGGAAAATTTTCTGTTATTATCTGTGAATCGTCACCGGGAGAGAACCGGGACACCAAACGTTGTAGTATTTGGGCAATAACCACGTTTTTATGTTTTAAGACAATATTTAAAATTTCATAATTTTTCGTGATGCCATTACTCGATTCGTTATTTACGTGATACGCGTTTTAATCTATACATATGCATGTGCATGTAATGGATTTGGAAATTAAATGTTTTTGAGCACTAGTGATCCTAGAATACAGGAAACCATTTTTGGTCTCCCCTTGGCCTTAATCGGATATGTATTCATGTGTACATAGGATTCAAATTTGAAAATCAAAATCACTAGACAAGCTTGTATGGATTGTGGTAAAGGACTAGTACTAGGTAGTGTGTGATAAGAGGATCATTTTGGTCCCCTATTTCTTGTCCCCTTTTTGTTCGATCGGTTGAACACACACACATATGTATGTGTTGTAAATTTTTGGAGCTAGCAATATATATTACCAGAATTCATTGCATTTTCATTCTCATCCTACACACACATAAACTTTGTTATCTCTTTTCCTTTCTCTTTGAGTTCGGACGCCAACCATCACCCACACAAATTCATTGTTTTTAATCTTTGATCAACCATTTGAAGATATATTGTTCGAGTTGATTGTTATTTCATCCGGGTATTTTAATAAAAACATTGTTTGAGTTGTTCTTAGTTCTTATTCTTCTTTCGTTGCATTTTCTTTTTTTTTTTGTAAGTCATCTCTTCTTTTCATAATAAGTTGTACTTTTGCATTCGTATGATCATTCCGAACAGGTGTTCAATGCAGTTCGTTGTGTTAAATCATTACCTATTTTTCTATAAAACTACAAGTCTCTCTTAGTTTAATCTTTTTATTTATTAAATGGACATTAAAAGTAGTTGTACATTTGGTTTAAAGTTCGTTGTGAATTTTTGAATATCATATTGTGTTATCACTACGGATATATCATTTATTTAAGTATTTATCGCTTTAATTAGTTAAATATTGTTGGTGAACGAGATTAAAGTTTGATGTTGGTTTTATTTGGAGCGTAAATTGAATGTCGAAGAGGTTTAGGTTTAGAACGGATTTGTTGCAATATTTGAGGTGTTGTCGAAAATAGATCGGATATTCTTTCGTGTTATTAAAGATGTACTTTGTTCAAAAGGATATTTACGTGTCTAGGTTGATAAAATTTGAAAGTCAATATTTTTAGAAAGGTCATGCCGATAATTCCATAACCTTTATAAATACTGTCGAAAATATATTTCCCAGTTATTATCAAACTTCCCTGATAAAAGAAGAATACGTAAAGTGTCGAGTTTTGGTCAACTCGTTTCACGGCTATTGACGTCAACTTTGTGTGTCGGGTCACTGAAAACTACAAAATTTCACTAATAAGACTAAATACACTAAAAGACAAAATATTTCCAAGATGTTTCAAGTGTCGAGTACTTGTCAATAACCTTATAACTCTTCGAAAGTTTCATTTGAAAAGGATTACGCCGTGTCTACTCATGCACGGATGATCAGTTCTTGCGTCTAAGCGATATTCGTCTGTACATCATGCCTTTAATCTGACGGACTTTAATGTTAGGTTGTCGCTTGGGCCGTGAGATTCGTCTTACATTTAATTGATTTTCTTTGAATCCACACTCGAATAATGGATGAGTTCATAGCCTCTTACTTTTATTACTCGTTTTGAATAAGTGTTTATATCTTTGGGGTAAGATACATGCTTGTTTACTAACTCGTTTACTTCATTGAATTCAAACTCATATACGTTGTTACAAATCTATTATCATGATTGACTACACGAAATTTGTTTATCATACTCGCTTTTACTATCGGACACAAGTCTTTGTATTTACCTTTCTGTTTATAGTGTGGCCTAAGTTTTTGGTGAAACCAAATCTAGTAAAGTAGGGATGGAGATGATATGCCACTTTCATTATTATAAGGGATGAGTGTTATGCCACTTTTCATTAGTAAAAGTATGATGATGATCATTGCCACTTCATTATTAAATGTGGGATGAGGTGATATGCCACAAGCGCATTCATTAAATATGGAATGAGATAAATATGCCCACATATTAAATGTGGGATGAGATGATATACCTCATTCATTAATAAATGGGAGAGATGATATGCCCACTTCACTTATAAATATGTGGGATGAGATGATTATGCCACTTTCATTATTAAGTTTCGGTTTCAGGAGGCTTAGTGCGTTCAGTAGTTATTTTGTTTGAATATTGTTCTGTTTTTATAGTTTTTACTTAGTTTTATAACTTGCGGTCCCACTCTGCTTTGGTTGAACATTTCCAATTACTACTGTATTTTCATGACACTGTGAGTAAAGCAGTATTCGTCAACGTATTTTATCCTCTTAAATATTTTTATTTAAACTAGAATTCACTAACTTTATGTTGACGTTTTTAGCTTGTTTTTCTCAGGTGATTTCTTTGGACTTATTGACGTGCTATTGTGGAGTCTATGTCGCATATGATAACCATTATCAAGGTTTATTCTCATTCATAAGTCGTTGTCTTTTGAAACCAATTTATGCTTCCGCTAAATTGTACTTACGCTTCGCACAATGTTTATTTCCATTTGAATATTGTAAAACTTTATTATCTTTAACTAAAACAGTGTTCATGATTTTCAAAAAGTCCATTAGTGGTAGGTTCTCTCGTGCCTTGTGTTCAAAATATGATGACGGTCACGCCTACGGTACACGTATTTCATCCAGGCCCCGTCTGGGGGTGTAACAGATTTGTATCCAGAGCCAAGGTTATAGAGAACCAGGTAGTATATACTAAGTCTGGTCTATAACCAGTATGTGATCCTACGTGTTTTTACGTGTGCCTTATACGTGTTTTTGCTATGGCGTATACGTGAGTACCATTTTGCCTTGAGCATGCTATGATATGGGTTTACCTCTGCCCTGCGTTATCATTCCCTGCATTTGTGTTGCTTTGCGTTTCTTTTTGCCCTTGAGCTCTATTTGGTTATGAGCTTACATTTTTCTTATGTTTATCTTTTCTCTGCGTTACATTTTTCTTACGTATATTTCCCCGCTTGTCATATAGAAGTTATCTATATAAGTACTAAATTATTTTAAGACATTGTGAGTGAAAAATGGTCTCGTTTATTTTAAGACATTATGAATGACATAATAACCTCATTTATTCTAAAACATCGTGAGTAATACGATGACCTTTAAAACTTTTCTTGACCTTACATTGTATCGTTTTACATAACTTTGAAACCCGTTACAATCTGCCAACCCTACTCATTACCTTACTATTCGACTCTGAAGACGATTGTGAACACCCGCCCTATACTGTTGAACCACCTACGTCATCTCGTTACGTCTCATCCTACTTATCTCGTAAACGCCACGCGTCTCAACATGTCGATTATATTCGAACACGACTTTTACTCGTCACCTGTAATGTTCTATTTTTTTGGAAAAAACACGACTTTTGAAAATTTGACTTATCTTATTTTCTTACTACCGTTCTGATTGAAGGAAAATACCGAAAAAGAGACATTGGAACGAGTTCAACAAGGATCAAGCATATTGTAACCCAACGATTTGCTATGCTTTTGAGCTATTGCTATCTATGAGAAAATAATCACACATGGATCTATGACTAAATGGACAGGTCATACTGTTAGGAAACGAAATGGCAGGAAGCAACAACAAGAATAAACGACTCAAAGGCCGTGAGGCTTACATTGCTAGACCAAATAACAAATTTTGATATGTAGAAAAGCTATCCTTCTACAATAAACATAAGTTGCACCACACTGGGTCATGCAGTATGAAGTGTAACAAATACGGGAGAGTTGGCCATACGACTAGAGATTATAGGATACCCGTTTCAATAACAACTTAGAGACCGTAGTGGCAAATTAGAAATCTGAGGTACCTATTATGAGTATGGAAAATTAGGACATTACAAGAGGGATTGCCCAAATCTAAATCGTGCGAACCGTATTTGGGAGGTAAAAACTTGTGAGAACTCTAACACCGTCAAAGATCATGCCGATACTTAAGGAGAGATTTTCCTACCTTGTCTAGTGAAACCTAAGTAGACTTGGACCGTAATTCCAAAGAGTTTGCATTAGTACCATTCACTCTATGTATTTCGTGTTTTGTGTGGATGTCTTAATCCTCTGTTTCATTTGTTGTTCTTGGCTAAACGTACATATTCCGCTTGATGTCACTATCTTGTGAGGACCACTTATACTACCAAACAAGATTCCTAATCTTTTTAAGCTAAAATTGAGGATCTATGTCCCTAGTTTTGAACCGGTTAGGACCACTAGAAAAGTACATAAGCTACCTCTAAAAGTTTGAAATAAGCTCTAAATAAGCTAGGAATAAGCAACTAAAATTTGGAAAACTAAGAAACTAGTTTGAAGAACAAACAAAAAGGGACGTGACACTTGTGAATCTTCTAAATCGAACCCAACACACCAATTCAAGAAGGAAAAGAAGAAAAATAAGCCGAAATTAATAAGCTTAAAAGCAAACAGCCTTGGAGCTTATCTAATTCTTTAAATGACAACTAGATAAGGTGAAGAATCATGCAGAACAAAGAGAGAATAAGGTTGATAAGCCAATAAGCTCCAAGCTTTTGAACCGCGGGCTTATGAAGAAAAATAAGCCACGGTTTGCTTATCTAAACCACAAAAATCAAACACTAAACACCCCTTGGCAAGTGATACCATATGTTATCCCACAATATATTCCTTACACAACAATAAGCAAACCCAAATAAGCCCATTATGAGCCTGCAATAAGAAAGAAAGAAAAGAAATGAAGAAAAGAACTTGGAATGTTAGATTAGAGAGAGAAAGTGGTGAGTTACAAGTGAGACAAATGTAACCAACACCCTCTCCATGTGTGGAGAGGGTTTCTTTTATACCCCTAGCCAACATGTAGGCGTATGCGCTTTTCTACTTGGGTCGGGCTTGGCATATCTTGGGCTTTGAGCCCGAAACACGGACAATATTAGATTACAATCCAAGCCCGTTGAACCCGACTAGCCTGTTACTTTACAAGACCCAATTTAACTTTATAAGATCGATAACATTCTTGTTTGACTTAATCTAATTAAGGCTAACAGCGTTTCCGGGGTATATACGAATGTTACAATTCGGAGTCGGAAGTAGAATGGCCAATGAAATAAACAAATTAGAACAATGTTCAAATGTTGTGTAAAACGGTGACATAAAAGGGTCAACGAAAAGATTGTGAAAATCCACAATATAATTTGATACGATTTCAAAATTTTATCCAAGATGTTGCGACTTACACGATGGTCACTAGTCTTTTTCGAGGACACATTGAGTTACACAATGGTCATTAGACTATTTCCCAAGACGTTTCTCATGAATAAGCACAAATGGTCAAAAAGCAAACTGGATATCTATATGGATAGCTTAAAGGAGCTAAACAATGAAAGTAACACACATGGGTAGTAAAACAATACTCATAAAATTCTCATCGATTAAAACATTTAGAACATCCCAAATAATGGTACCGCGAAAGTTACAGACGTTAGTACTCGCTGCTTGGTACAAAAAGCTGATGATTAGAGATATGGATGCATGGAGATTATTTAGGGAGTGTTTATATTTGAATGGTAAGATCCCTAAAAGATAGGCTTTATCTTTGTAAAGGACTCACTTGTATTTATTAAAGGAGTTCCTAAGATTAGAATAGAAAATACTTTTCAAGTGATAGAAATACTTAGAGGAATATAAATCAAAAAAAAAAAAAAATTTTTGTATATAGCTTCAAGGTTTGTAACCCAGCTCTTTCATGAGTTATCTAGTTTATTATAATGAATATTGAAGCAGTGTGTTCCTTGTTCATTGTTTGTTTAGTTTATTACTGATGTCAGTGATACAATTCTCGAGAGTATCAAGTGTAGATTCCGCATACACTTTGGTATACATACAAAGTCTCAATCTTTGTTATTTTGTTTCTTCCTAGGTGACAAACACTTTACTATGTAAGAATCGAAGCATAGGCGTTGGGTTCAACAAGTGGTTTTCAGAATCCTGTGCTTTGAGAAACTTTGATCTAGAGAAATGGAGTTAGAAAATTCTCAGAACAATGCGTTGGCAAAGCTTCCCATGCTCAAACTAGGAGAGTATGAGATGTGGGAAATCAGAATCAAGCAGTACTTTCAGATCCAAGAATATATGCAGGTGGAAGGTATAGAAAATGGAAATTCTGGGTACCTATTCCTGCTTACAAGCACCAGAATCGGTCCATCAACAGCATTGAAAGATTGACTGTGCCCTCTACTGGGCTGAAGAAAAGATTTGCAAAAAGAATGATGTAAAGGCTCGAAGTCTTTTGCTCATGGCACTGCCCAATGAGCATCAACTTACCTTTAACCAGTATGTTGATGCTTCTATCTATGTTTGTTGCATTAAGCTCGGCTGTGGAGGAAAATGTTGCAACAAGGAAGACAAAAAGGCTCTTATGAGCAACCGTATGAAAACTTTTAATGCTACAAGTCTCAGGAATCACTGGTACTCTATCTATTAACAGGCTTAAAAGTTGTTAATAGAATTGCAATTCTGGGTGTTGATAACGCATCCAGAAGATCTAAATGTTAAGTTTTTGAGAAGCTTACCTCTTTGAATGGGTTTTTTTTAGGATACACATGTGGTTGTCTGGATGAAAAAACCCGACTTTGATACTATGGGTTTAGATGATTTGTACAACAATTTTAAAATTGTTGAACAAAAGGTTAAGAGAACTGCTGCTGCTAACAATGATGATAAGAACTTGGCATTTCTAACCACTTCCAGTCCAAGCAGTACTAATACTATTAATACTGTTAACACTGGTGTTGGGAAAATAGATTGTAACAGACTTAATTACTAGGGGTTTAGGTAATTAACAGTTAAGTCTGGTTGTACATAAAAAAAAAAAAAAAAAAAAAAAAAAAAAAAAAAAAAAAAAAAAAAAAAAAAAAAAAAAAAAAAAAAAAAAAAAAATAAAAAAAAAAAAAAAAAAAAAAAAAATTGGTAGTTCTGTTAGTATTGACTTAATACTGGTAGCATAACAGTTAAGTCTGGTAGTAATAGTTAGTTCTGTTAGTATTGAGTTAATACTGGCAGTACTAAGTTAAGTCTGGCAGTACTAAGTTAGTACTGGTAGAGTAGCAGTACTAAAGTTAGTACTGGTCATAGTTAGTTCTGTTTATAGTTAAGTCTGTTTATGTAACAGAATAGTAATAGTTATCTTAGAGATATCTTAGGAGATATCTTAGGAAAGGATATGTATTATCCTTTGACGTTTGTAAAGCCCATTAGGGTTTCCTTGGTGTATAAGAGGAACCCTAAGGCACAATGTTACATGTAAGTGATTGAAATATCAATAGAAGCATAGAGCTTAATAGCAATTTAGTATTATCGTTTCTTCTTTATTCTTGTGTTAAGATTCCACATTAACACTTGATAATTCATAGTCAGTGTCTCTCATATAGTTGATTTGGATTTATCCAAGTTATCTATAGTCTTACAAGGCTTGTCAGATCCTAAACCTAGACCTACAAGTGGTATCCGAGCCTTTAGAGGGAACTCTAGCAAAGAGATCAATAGATCCACAAACAACTCAATAACTACACTTTCCTACAAAATGTCACAACCTGCCAATGATGATTTCTCACAACATCTCAGTGATGGTGAAGAATCAAACCATGAAGATGCATCAGACACTGGTACTGCACCTAAACAACAACAACAAGTGATTCCTCAAACAACTGCTATCTCAAATATCAAACTCCCAATTCTGAAGAAGGAGGAGTATGATATATGGGCTATGGAGATGGAGCATTACCTTGAGTACATTGACAATGAGGTATGGAAGGTAATTCAGAATGGTAACTCCAAGAAGAGAATTTCAATTGGAAAGGATGGTGTTGTTCGATGACTTTACCAGTTTACTGCTGCAGAGATTCAAGCTGTTGAAAAGGAGAGGAAGGCTAAGAATATTTTGCTGATGGCCATTCCTAAAGAACATATGAGAAGATTTCATGGAATGGATGATGCAAAAGAGATCTGGGAAGCCATCAGAACTAGGTTTGGTGGTAATGCAAATTCAAAGAAAATGCAGAAGGCTGTTTTCAAACAACAGTTTGAAGCATTTAAAATATCCCATTCTGAAGGAGTGAAAAGGGATTTGAAAGGTTTCAAGAGTTTCTTTCTCAATGGAAGCTCATGGTTGTGAAGTTATCCAAAGAAGATGCAAATATAAGTTTCTGATTTTGCCTTCAGCATGGTCCATCTGGCAATGGACAATGAGAACTAATCCAGAGATTGATAATCTATCTATTGATGATTTGTACAATAAACCAGTTTTTGAGCACGAAATTTCAAGTGTGCTTCAAAACATCTTCAAGTGACTCAAATGTTGCTTTTGTTTCACAAAGAAAAAGTAGCGCACTAATAAGGTTAAGTCTGGTTTTTCTGGTGCATACAGTTCTTGCACTCCTTCTACTTCTTCAACAAATATTCCTGAAAAAGAAGTTCTTGCTGGTTTTGCTGATGAAGTAATCTATTCCCTCTTTGCCAAACAAACAGAGGATTTGGACTTACTTCATGAAGATTTGGAACAGATTGATGATGTAGATATTGAAGAAATGGACATCAATTGGCAAATAGCAATGATTGCTATTCGGATGAAGAAGTTCTATAAGAAGACAGGAAGGAGAGTTCGCGTGGATGGAAAGACTCATGTTGGCTTTGACAAAAAGAAGATTGAGTGCTTTAATTGTCATAACACTGGTCACTTTGCTAGGGAATGTACAGCAAAGGGGACACATGATGGGAAAAAGAAGAGAGACTCTCTTTATCAACATCAAGAAGCTGGGAAGCAAGAGAAGAATCAGATGGGTTTGCTGACAATGGATGATGGGATTGTCAATTGGGGAGAACATACTGAAGCTGAAGAAACAAATCATGCACTTATGGCTATCAGCTCAAGCAATGAGGTATCTTTGTGTTCTAAAACTTGCATTGATTCATATAATAAACTTAAACTTCTGTATGATGAACAAATGAATCAGTTAGGAGATCAAGAAGCACAAATACTTTCATATAGTCAAGCTGTTAAGAAACTAGAAGCTCAACTTGTTACTTCTCAAAAACAGCAACTTTCTCTAAATGAAAAGCTTGCTTTTCAAGCTAATGAAATACATGAAAAAGATGAAAAGCTTAAAAGATATAGGAGAATAGGAATGGGAGTTGTTAAAGAAAAGGAACAATTGCAGAAAACAGTTAATTCATGGAAAGATTCTTCCAAAAACCTTTGGAAATTAATTAATTCTGGCATGAGTTCAACTAGTAAAATTGGCTTAGGGTATGAAA
>BQNB010189559.1:0-11860 GCA_026074375.1 Tanacetum coccineum | reverse complement strand
GCTTATAAACACGAATCAAACACAGGAAGGTGTAGAACAAGTGAAGCAAGAAGTAAAGAAGCAAAACAAACCAATAAGCCCAAAAATTTTGTGAGCCGTGAGCTTATTTGCAACTATAAGCCACGAAAATGAAAAATAAGCTTCAAGATAAGCTAGAAACACGAAGACCAAAGAGAGAATAAGCTTAACACACCAATAAGCCCTCAAAATGTTTTTGTGCCGTGAGCTTATTTGACAAATAAGCCACGAATTTTTTTAATTTGAGCTTATTAAACCACAAAACAACCACGATCTACCCGATGCTCTTGATACCAAATGTCAGAACCAAATAATCACTTCACTTCATATTAAGAACAAGAAAAGTAGGAAGAAACTAAGAAGAATGTAGAGAGAGAAACAAGAGAGAGAAAGTAGAGAGAATGAGGAAGTTTACTTGCAAAATGAAAGTTACAAATGACCAGCCCCCTCACTTTCCTTGAGGAGGTGTATATGTATCAAAACTAAAAGGCTTTCATGCCTTTAGTAATTCTACTGGCCAGGCTCGGGATTACTTGGGCTTTCGCCCGATACACGTGACCGGTTAGCTTACATTTAAGAGCCCGTTTACCCGTCTAGCCTATTACAACGTATATTAATTAAAGACCGAGACTTAATATAATTAATGAACGAACTTCCATTGTTCGACTCAATATTTTGAGGCTAACATAGCAGTATCCACATACGCAATTATAGGCACACAGCATTGTCCAAAAGTATGAAAACAGTATAGTACATAAGTAAAACAGTTTAAAAAGGGATTTGAGTATCATTTTCCCCCAAGGAAAATAGTTTAAAAGTGGCGCTACGAAGACTCACCTTAATTAAGGATGAATAGTAGCTGATATAAGATGGTCAAATAACAACATGCAACGGCGCTCAGTCATGACCTAACAATTAATGTCCGACTCAGAAATATGTATATAATGTTTATTTAAATTGATGCATATGAGTTTTAAAAATGTTTTTGTACCATTATCTTTAGTATTACTGGTTGTGTGGTGGTTGACAAGTTAGACTCGAAGAAAATACATTGAAGTATATATATCAGATATCACATACTTATATTATTTAAAGAAAATAGGCAAGTAATACAAGTAAGAAGTAAATAAATAAACGATAAGCAATATGATTCGGCAATTTATCCAACAAACCCCACGTATTCTAGATTAAGTGTTCAAATTATAAGTATTAACACGTTTTGAATATACGAAATAAATAATAAGAGTTTTATAATTTATAAAATAATAAAATATATTTTTTTGTCTTTTAGTTGATTATTAAAATAATATTTTATTATTTCGTCTTTTTGTCGGATTTTTAAGAAAGTAAGTTTTTATCAAAATATTAAAATATTTCAAAGTATAATATTTTTATATAATTTCGGCATGACCCGTTTGTTCATAAACGCTTTTACATGGCCGGTCACATAAGGATGACTTATGTTGACTCTGTTAGCTTGGTAAGTTTCCAAATATTACACTACGAGCTATACTATTACATATTGGTACGCTGGACCGATTCTTTTCTTGATTTCTAACAATCTCCCCCTAAGGGAGGTCACTCCAATTTACAAAAACTTAAGCTCTACATTCTATAAATGTCTTCAATCTTTGCTTGTAGTCTTGTTTTCATGATCTTTATCTTGTGAATCTTGATGTAGTAATCTTTAGACTTTTAGGTTTTAGCTTGTATCTCTATCGTGACTTGTATGTGATCTTGAACTTCTTGAGATCATTAACCAAGCATAATCTCTTTTCGCCATCTTGTAATCTTTGCCTTCTTGTGATCTTGTAACTTCTGGACCGACATGCTCATACTGTTCTTGAATGTTAAAAGCCTGTGTAACCATCTTTCTTGAAATTCTTTAACTTTAATACTTTGTCACTTTATAGAGGACGTGCGGTATCACTTTAATACTTCATCACTTCAAGGATACGTTATGGTATACAGAGTAGAGGAAGTCCTGAATAAAATGTACTTGAGCTTTTCAGGATGGCTTTAATATGTCACGGTCGAGTAATGAAGCATTCTGTGGTATTGACTTAACTTGTTCATTTCGAGGTCACTGCTATGCCCCGTAAGAAATCCTGCATGAATGGGTTAGTGATAAACAACATATATGGACGAAAGTGGCTTTGTCACTTCATCAAATACGGTTGTAACAACCACAGTTCCTCGTTAATCAGTATAAATACTACCTATGATCAGGTAGAATTTTGATGAATCTCCTTGACAGGGTTTCACAGCTGCACTAGCCGTTCTCATTATCGAAGTGTCTCATAGCAAACAACACGGTAAGAGGTGAAGACCGCGTAAGTTACTATCTGCACTGATTAAAGTCATCACATTAGTGTTCGCTTTCCTAATGTCCAGTTCACCTTGTGAGGCTTCCTATGAACATAAGATTGAAAATTGATTTAGAAAATCAGTCGGTGTGTTAAGATGCAAACGATCTTTATAACACACCAACAGTTTTATCTTTTTCAAAATTCATCCGTAATTCATAAGCTGGAGCAAATCGATATCCAATATCACAAGTTCGATCCGTGTAGGATCTCACAAGTCACCTATCGCAGAGCTTATTTAATGTTGGCTCTGGAAGGATTTCTATCATCACTGTGAATACACTTTAGGCATCACTCTGATATTCTGGCAAAATCACAAGGATAATGCGTAGGACTCTTGACATATATCTTGTTATCAATTATGTGAATTAGAAGCATTATTTTGGATAAGTGTTTTTTTCCTTTAAAAAATTTGATGATTTATGTATGATCTCTTTTATGGCTCTAGACTCGATAGTGCACTTTGGTTTTTAGTAATTGGAGACTGGAGCAGACTGTCACCTTTTCAATACTAACTAGCTCAGAGTGAGAAAGTCGATAGAAATGTGTTTAATCTCTGTGAGAAATGAAACAAGAGTCTTTTGAGATACCTTGAGTGACTGGGAAGGGTTGTACATTGCGTTACTAGGTCCATGATAATTGTCTTCAATACCAGACAACAGCTTAGTGTTTCTGATACTTTATGTATTGACCCAGTTTCTGCCTAAGTGTAAGGAGGGCTTCTTTCTTTTCACCTTTTATCTTAACTTTTCTTTTTAATTCTTCAACCCCTTCAATGCTTACCAAGAATTCATCACTTACACCTTGTTGGGTTTGTTCCAATGTCAGCTCTGTCTTAGTCCGCATTATTCCCTTTTCTCACTTTACTTCTTTGTTCATCATACCTAAGACTTCTATTCTAACTAATGGAATGTCCCTGGGTAGATCCTCGGTTCCTGGTCTGGTTCCATGGGAACGGAATTACTTAATCTTAACCACCTTATAACTCCAATTAATTACAAACATGGTCGGTCTTTTGGTATTGTTCTCAGCCTTAAAACCATTAGTAATCCCCTCAACATGTGCATCGATATTCGAAAATGATTAGCACATGAACGGTGAAGCTTGCACTTGAGTTCTTAAAATCACATCTTTAGCCATATATTCTAATCACATTTTCTCTCCTTATCAAAAATTTCAAATCTCTTGATATTTTGGATATCAATTGATTCAAATATTAATGATTTTAAGGAGAAAATATCCACTTGTTAACAAGCCGTATTAGGAACATTTTCAATGCTCCCCCTTAATTTATGGAGGGTATTAATATTAGTATATTTATATATATATATATATATATATATATATATATATATATATATATATATATATATAGTGCTGAGTACGTTAATTTGAATTTTTTTGAATTTATTGAAAAATTGTTAATAATAAGAAACACTAACTAGAGAGATCCGAAGGTCAAAGAGGATTAAACAAGTAAGATGCCATATTATATTAATAGAGAGAAAAGTGAAGATGTGTGTATGCTTAGAAGAGAGAAAACACACACATACTTCTTATGAGAAAAATACAATAATGAATCCTCACCCCTTCATGAAAGTATGGAGGGGGTATTTATAGTCCAAACACAGCTAAACTATTCTATAAAGTCTAATCTAGTCCCTGTATGTTTGGCTATTTATGAACTAATGTAATTCCGTATTAGTCAACATATTTTAAGGCTAACAATCTTCCCCCAATATATGGACATACGTAATTACTTACAATGTTCCTAACAAGTATAAATACAACACAAATAAAGTCTTCCAAAGCTGAAGATGTCTTCTGAGTTCTCCCGTGTCTGAAACTTGTACTCCCTTGATCTCTTCTTGTCTTTACTTATTCTGGAACCATTGTAGTATGCATGAGTTAGATTAACTTCCCCCAATTCATGCAGCATGTCTTGAAAAGCTTTCTTTATAGACTCATTTTTGACGAAGTTTCTGAATCAGTTTCCCCCCAAACCAACATCCCTATCTTGAGCAAATTCTAAACTTTGATGTAGCTTCAACCATCTTCTATATGTCATTGACGTGCACAGCGGAATTTTGTAGAAGAAAAACCACACCAAGTACTATTGCTTCTTGTCATTGGGTCTTGGTGAATATTCGTTCGGGGGTACATGCGAGAAATCAACAACAATTCTTCTCACATATGAAGTATACTTCATAAACCATACTAAGTAAAGTAGTATACACTACTTCCCCCTAGATCATCAAAGATAATGTTGTCATTAGCAGACAGTGTGACTTTCTTCTTGAGTCTTCTCTTACTAGAAGTCTTTCTCTTAACTGATTCAGGTTCAGATTCAGACTCTTCAAATACATCAACAGTTTCCTGAGAGTCATCATCAGTCTTCTTTCTTTGTGAACCTTTGCCTATGCTCTTCTTGGGGCGAAAATAACCAGTAGAATACTTGATGAACATTTGATAGGATTCAGATTGTTTGATTACTTCTATCAACATAGTCTTAGGAATAGGAAGTCCATATTCCTGATAATATTCACCTATTCTGGCAAACTTTAATATACATACAATATCATCATCTTTGATTGTATGATAGTGTTGAAACTTGAGGTTTAAAAGAGAATTGTGTTGCTTGAGGAATTAATTGATGATGACCTTGGTGAATCAGGGGAATGGCATGTTTTCGCGCCTTGATCTCTTCTCCTTCTGTGATCAATCTGGTATGTAAGATCTTCATCAACTCTGGATAGTCGACATTCTCTTTGTAGAACATGCCCCATAGTATGTCAATTCTAGACTTACGTAGTTTGTCATTGCTCGCTATCTTTCCAGAGAGACACTTGTTGATTATAGTTGCCAGAGTTCTCCATGGATGATGCATATGGTCTATAAACATGTTGGTGTGCTTGTACATTGGACCTTTGTAACCTAGCTTGATGAGAAATGCAAGTGTAGTATCATCATCTGGTACATCAGTAAAGTTTGCACCTTCCACTCTTAGACAGATATCAAGAATTGTCCTAAAGACATTAGCATTGACCACATACTTCTTGTTGGCTAAGAGAAATTCATAAGAATCCATGCCTTGAACCTTCTTGATAGAATACCAGAACTGCTACATAAAGATTTTTGGGACATCTGCAAAGATAGTGAAAGCCATGAAGCACAAGGAGTTCTTGACAAGATCAATGATAACTTGAAACGTCTCTTCCTTCTGTGGCACTGTAGTTTCCAGTCTGACATTGGTAGAGCTAATCTTAACTCTCTTAGAGAATGGAACCCATTTTTCATCACGTGCAACAACTTGTTGTGTTTCTTGAGGATTCATGACACTGCTTAAGAATTAAACAATACAATTTATATACACAACATATATATTTTACTGATTAGCTTGGTTATTCTTGATGAAATGATTGATCTATGATTAGGTTTCATGAAAACGCTACAGAATTACTACACTCTATGAATAAGTCAACTAAGGTCATTAGTCAAAGTCCACTGAAAAAGTCAACAAGACATTTCCAAGGGAGCTTAGGACACATATTCAAGATCAGATAATTCATGATACAAGTACATATATGTTAAAAAATGAAATATGACAACTTACATAAGAAATACACAAATTTTAAAAAATTTAGGCAGAGTTTCTTTTTGTAAATATGTCATATTTCGCTTGGAACATGTACTTGTACATGTTTCGCTCAAACATGTTTCGCTCAGACAAATTCAAACATATTTCGCTTAGAAGAGCTAGCATGTTTCGCTTTAGGAATGACTTACATGGTCGCTGTGGAACTAATAGAAATATGTTTTCGCATGAAGAGTGTGAAACATGTTTCGATTGGATGATGTGAAACATGTTTTCACTCGAAAAACTGTTTTCGCATCCTTCAACAAAACTTGTTTTGCTATCTTCAAACTACTTTACTTAAGTTTTACCAAGTAAAACCTATAAGCAGTTCTACCAATCATCATAAGCCCAACATATAACATCACAAAAGCATAACCGCAAGATTTAAACAACATTTTTACACATGCTAAACCAAATTCGAGCACACATAGGAGAGAAATGTCACACCTCGTCAAGGTGGAAACGCGAGGCGTGACGAGAAAGGGAATCATCACAACACATTGGCGTCTACATAGAGAACTAAAACATGCATAAAATACAAGGTATAGACACGCAGTGTCATGAAATACCCAACACTTCATACAAATCCAATAAGGCGTTCTGACATTGAATATGAAGGCAGTTCATGTCAACAGTCATGACATGCAAAACATGTATACATCCTAACAGAGCAAACAAATTACATTCATCATCCAAAACAAATAACGAAATCTAGATAACTAAACTTTGCCAGCTGCCTACGGTCCATCTAGCCACTTTTCCTAACTTTAACCTCATCCTGCTAAATACCTGAAAATGATGCTTATACGTCAACCAATGGTTGGTGAGAAACATAGGTTTTCAGACACACATATCCAATCAATTTCCAAAACAATTTATCCAATTACTGTGATTATAAAACAATACATTTGCATGACAATTATGCTAACTAACATACAAGCTAACATGCAATTCAATCCAATCAATCACTCCGACACCAAGCAGATGACCTCAATCACGCTGGGGAAATTCATACCAATAATTCCTTTTGGTTCCCTTAGCCGTGGTATGGATACCCGCAAGTAACCCTCCTGACTAGGCCACAGTACCTTCCACTAAACAGGCCATGGATACCCGCAAGTAACCCTCCTGACTTAGTCCACACATCAATATCACATCACATAACATGTAGCACATAACGCATATCAGTCACATAAATTTCTATGCATTTACACTAACACATAATCATAGAAACTTAAAACTTATTTCAACACTTGCATCATTTTCATCCCAAGTTTAAAACGCAATAAAAAGTAGGACTATGTAACTCACCTGAATGCTCAAAACATAGCTTCCAATTCCTATCACGTAACTATACAAATAAATAAACACGGTTACACGCGACCAAGCTAAAAGCTCTAGTCCATGTAACACACATATGATGGATGTCTAAGGGTTTGATTAACCATCATGGGTCACCCCGACACCATCGCCCAACTTAACCACCTTCATTAACACATTTCACTAGTTTAACTATTAATTAATCAGGGACATGCAGAATTTTAGTGTATCTGTATCTAACATTAAAATACCTACTTGATGACCTATATAAATTATACCAAAAATCTTCTAAGTTCATTTATGAGTTTACTAACTACCTTGTGATTCCCAAGTTCTTATTACATGTGCAACTCTCCCAAATAAAATACAACTTCAAAACTGTCCCAATTCAAATCTGATTGCACACTAAAATGTATGGCCTTAATTACCATACTTAGACACATAATCAGAAGCTATCCTTCTAGGGTTTCTTTATATACATATTGAAACTAATCACTGTAGATTGGCTATCCCTAATTCCACTTTTAAGTTAGGGTATAAACTAGATTATACTTGTAACATTTCTCAATTTCAGGTCATTTTACGACTCCTACTATTCGTCACTATTTATTTTGGTCTAATACGCGTTTACTTTTAAATTAATTTTTAAGCTAAATCGCGTAGACTAGAAATAATCAATTAATGTAAACGGTCATTAAATAAATTAAGGCCTGCATCAAACAAGTGTTATATAATTATTAAGAAGATAATTATTAACTTTGCGTAATTTATTTTTATTTGGTCACGTAAAAGGCTTACGTTTCGCAATAAAATACATTTGGACACACCCCGAAAATCCCTAGACTTACCTAGACTCAAACCAATACCCACTTATAAACCTTAAACATAAAATTTAATCAATTCTTATGTTAATACCCACTAGGGACGAATTATGGGATCAAAACAACTAGAAAATCTTCTAATGATTCCCTAAGTACTTGTACAAACCCTCTTTAATTAATGTTAGCCCTTAATGTTCCCTAGTTAGGCTTATTACACAATGGATAAAGACTCTTTTGCTTTCTCTTCTCTTAGATGCCGCGGCAATAATCAAACCAACACACAAAATCATAAGATTTCCATAATCCTTGGTAAATCTTGTACCATGATCTTCTAATTAAGACATGTACTAGGATGTTTTATCAAAACCATGTCTTGCTAACTAGAAGCCTCAAAAACCACCTAGTTAGGGCAGGTTTTGGTTAGTGTAAGGAGCTAGGAAAGTTAACTAGTATTCTTCCCTATAAATACCCATGTACATTAACCATTTAGCACCCTTACAACTCCCAAACACTCAAACAACTAAAACACACATTTGCCTCTCTTGTTCGAGTCACAAACCATAAACAAACACTTCCATTTGTTCGTTTGAATCTACAAACACAACTAGGATTATCATATGAGTGCACAAAGAATACATGAGCTAAGGTTGGTTGTTTACAAAGCTTTGAAGCTTAGGGTTTGGTATTTGATCGTGTATTACACACGTGGGTTGCTACACTTACTCGCGTATACTCAAACCAAGAATGCTAGGACTCTTGTAAGTTACATTTGAACCTATACAAATCGTATTATACTTATTTTCCTGGTTAACTGGCCAATATGTCACGTTAACATATAAATGATACGCTAACGTGAGTTCATGCATATTAAATATAAAACATACGTGTTATACGCAATGTTATTACGTATATACGACCTTGTGTGGTGTTCAAATGTAAAGAAACACGTACCACGTGACTTAATAACAAGCAAGATCTTAAACGTTTCATTTATATGAAAACTTAGACACTAACGCGAACAAAAACCCTTATGCACGAGTTTGTATGAAAACCATACGTAAACTTTTAAAGTACATGCGACGTGGTGGCTAGGGAACGTGTATTCAACCTTATCTAATGTGTGCATGTGGCGAACACGACCCTTACGCATGTTAAATAAGCTCACATTGGTTACTAGTATACTAACGAGTCCTAAGAAACACTAAAAAGCTTAACGGGCCACTTGTAGTCTCGTTAAATCCAAACAAACCACATTCAGGCCTAACAGGCCCAACAGTGGGGACCATAGCTTATTAATAAGCTCATTCGAGCTTATTGTGGATTAAGGACTTATTTAACTCGTAAGTAATAAGCATACATGAAAAGAAAACCTTAACGGGCAGTGAATGGGCCCATTAAACCCAAACAGGCCCAATGGACCGTATCTAGGAGGTCATAACTTATTAATAAGGTCCACGAGCTTATTAAAGGACCTATATGCTTATTGGCTCACATGGACCCTAAGGTATAGTTAAAAACTAAACCGAACCCATAATGGGCTTTGACAGCTTATTTATGAGCTTATACGGCTTATAGGACTTATATTAACCCTATCCAAGCTAATGGACACAAATGGAATCGAACCCAAACGCGTAAAACACCTTATCGGACTCGTAATGGGCCCAACAAGCCCATTATCAGAGCTTAATGGCTTATTAAATAAGCCACGAGGTAAAACAGCTTAAAACAGACCTAAATAAGTTTAATAAGATGAGAAAATAAGTTGGGCCAATTAAGGAAATGCTTAATGGACCGATGAAAACATACGGGTTAAGGTTGTTGGGCTAACAAGCCCAATGAGCTTGAAAAAGCTCAAATAAGCTCGTCCAAGCTTATTTTTCAACCTTAACAATTCCAATAAGTTTGAATGAGCTTATTGAGAGCCCATGTACTTTTTAAATCCTAAATGGACCCTTGGAATGCTTAATGGACCATATCGGGTCCAATAAGCCTAATAAGCTCGAAATAAGCTCACCAAGCTTATTTACAAGTTGAGACATCTTAAATGGCTTATTTAAAACTAATAAAACCTATTGCCACTTTCCAAAACTTAATTGGACTTAAAATGTGATTTTTCAAGATTAAGGGACTAAAAGTGCAAACTTGTAAACTTGGGGGACTAAAACCGTCAAACTGTTTTCTATAAACTTTAGGGGCTGTTTTGATATTCCAGAAACTTAAGGGGCTGTTTGAAATATATAAGGACTTAAAGTGTAATTATTGAAAAGTTGAAGGACTAAAAGTATAACTTTGGAAACCTAAGGGTTTAAAGTGTAAATACTATATTTCATAAACATAAGGACTGTAATTGTAATTATAGAAAACCTAAGGTTATTTATAAACAAAAGTGATTTTATAAATACATAGCGTACCGGACGAATTACATTCGGATATTATACAAGTTAACCGACGACTTAATAAATAGGAATATTTATTAATAACGTTTATACGTAAACTAAAACATGTGAAATCGTATACCTTCCCAAGAGCCAACCTGTGAATTCAAATACAATAAACATGTGCACTATCACACAAGTGATAACAGTATATATAAACTAGCAATTTATTATAGTTTATACATTAAGCCTTTAGCCTAAACTTATAGACTAAGATTGACCGTATTTACTAAGGTATTTGACGGTGTGATTCATTTGTCGTGCTTGGATATATTATCATTTTCAGAGGACTATTTGCTAAGGTGAGTTCATAGCCCTATGTATAACACCCTGTGTTTTCAAGTCATTGACGACATCGATAAATCCGCAATGTACCTTTTGTATTGTACGCGTTTGCTTTAAATCATAAACGTTAAGTTAAATCGCGTACGCCAAAAATTAGCGTTCAATGTAAGCGGGCATCAAACAATTAAATGTTTATATCAAGCAAGGGTTATATAATTATTTTGAGGATAATTATTAACTTTGTTTATTTTATTTTTATCGGATACGTAAAGTGTATACGTTTCACGATAAATTGCGTTTAGGCACTCCCGGAACCACCAAAACTTTCCTACGCTTCAACAAATACCCACTTTTATACCCAATACATAAAAATTACAAAATATATCATGTATATCTTGTTTATGCCGAAATTCTTGCCATAGATACAAGTTATACAAGAAAAATAATGAAACTCTTCCAAGTTGGTCAAATGAACACCATGCTTCATAAATGCCACACCATGCTTTGTTCTTTGACCTAAAGACCAAGACCATGACCATGAACCATTCCTATGACCATAACATGTTCCCTTGACTAGAATACTTCTTATATACATGCATTACTAGCAAAGATAACTCATATACATAAACACTTAACTAGAAAATCAAACAAAACCTCCCTTTTTCCTCTCTATATGCTACGGCATCAAGCAAGCACTCTACCAAATCCATAGCAATTTTTCTACAACCCATACACACCTATACACATCCATTATAAGACATTCTAAGGTATTTCCAACCATTGAATCACCATTTCCAAGTATTACTCAAGTGAAAGAAAGTTAGGGTTTTTATTAAGGAAAGCTAGGGTTTCTTTGTGCAAGCTTGGATTTTGTGGCTAAACAAGGGTTTAGCACTTGCTTATCATCATCATCATACCTCATAAGGTTTACTTGAACTCTTTATGTTCTTATAATTTGTTCATTTTTATGCTTATGAT
>BQNB010189558.1:0-11861 GCA_026074375.1 Tanacetum coccineum | reverse complement strand
CGAACCATACCTTTCTGATCACATTAACTCCTCTCAAAAATCATCATACCTTACCTTGTCGACCTATCCATGAAGGAATATTTGTCGACACAACGCTTGATTCCAAAAGAATCTTAGAAAAGAGCCTACTCAAAGGTGGATTTTAAACTCTTCTTCACTTAAAAGGAAACCTATATCCAAAATTTATAATAGAATTTTATCAAACATTTGAACTCACTCTAGTAGATAATCTTTGGATCGTATTATTCAAAATAAATGGCAAACGTGTGGGTGCATCATTTTGAGATTTTGGAGCACTACTTAATATTCCTTTTGAAGGACATTGCTTCTACAACAATGAATGGTCTTTAAAATCCATTAACAATCACAACAATACTCCAACAAATGATCCCCTCTATACCAAATTAACTCATCCAACCTCAATCATATACAACATAACTAAGAAACGCCTAAACGAGTTCAAGTTCGCACTTGAGGATCCATGAAATCTCTTCGTTGAAGAGGTATGTCCTTATCTCAAAGCGGTACATCTTATCATTCGTGAGAATATCATATGTGTCGTTGATATTGACAAAGATCTCTTGTCGGCTTGTGAAGCATATATGCTCTTTTGCGTTACTTCCTCCACAACATTCAATCTCTCTCACTTCATCATAAATCGAATAAATGATTTCAAACAACGCCCTAATGGCATCTTGCCATGCGGTCTTTTACTGTCAAAATTTCTCGACAAACTAACCAGGTACTCCCTAAATGATCATAAATATGTTTCTCATCAAACACAAATGGATCCTTTATCCAATTTCTCAAATAAGGAATTTCCTGAAGATGTTTAGTATGCCCATCACAATCATTATAAGTAAATTAGATGTTGAACAAGAACCAACCATAACACGATTACACGATTAGGACAACTTTGTCTATAGAACTGAACTAAATATTATTATGACATATTCTAGTATGTGTATGACTTCTCTTAACTATATCTTATGTCTCTTCTTGCTAAACGTGTATTATTTTAATTGCATGATGGAATTAAGCTAGATTATCTATCTTATTTGACACTTGACTAAATTATTTGATTCTTGGGAAATAGGAGTTGTTGAAACACAACCCTCTCTAGGTTCTCTTTTCCGCACTTAAGAGACAAAATTAGGAAAACTAAGAAAAATTCGTTAATCCTAGAAAATGGCCCCCAAAAAGAGATGGCGGCTCCCTAATATACTTGGGACTGCCCAATCTTTATGGGACTACCGTCAGGACGGAACGAAATTTCAGTCTTATCCCTTTTTCTGCACCTTTGACCATCCCTACACTAGACCTTGCTGGACTTTCTCTGTTTAGCCAAGCAATTCTTGACATCTTTATCTTCTAACACCATGCCTTTCCAAATATTTCCTATATAAACTCATCATCCTCCTCATTCATATTCATCTCATCTTTTTCTATTCAACCTCTCTTTACTTACTTTGTCCTCTTCTCGTTATTCTCAAAACTATGAAGAAAGACATCGAAAGTCTATAATAGACACTTGGAGACACAACACTCATCTACCTTATTCACCTCCTCTCTCACCTAACATTTCGCCACCACAATCTCCTAACATTGCTAACCCCTCATCTCAAACCATTCAATCACAAAATCAAACTAGGGAGCAAATCATGACCGAACTAAACCAACTTCATCACTTATCCAACATCATTGAAACCAAACTTCAACGTGTAGCAAATGCTTCTACACAAACTCCTCCATTACCACCTCACCATCAACAACCAAAATTCACCCTGCCATAAATGACCAAGTCACATTTCACTCCGGCTTTTGTCATTGTTGCATGTACACCCAAACTCTCTTTTATAATTTAAGAAATGACATTCACATACTTGAGTCTCTTCTTACTAGTCCACCAACTCAAGGTCATGCTTCACCAAACAATCCCTCTCCAACCTCTCTTCTATCACCTCGCCAAGATTAAACACTCTAAAATGTTTAATTTCTCTAAAATAATAGACAACCCATCTTTTGTTTGTGACATCTCCTAAACATCAAGAATCAACTAATCTAGCTATAGTTTAGGATGTTTCTTTAGTATGTCTCTCTATGATATGCTTTTAAAATTAGTGGTATAATGTTCATACTTTCATGTATGAATTTATCTTGTTACTTTTAGTAAATCTATGCTTTATTGTATAGATTTTATCTATTATGAATGAATGATCCTTTATGGATGCTTTAAATGCATTATGATGGCTATTTCTTCTATACTATTAGCCTTGCATATATATATTTGTCACAATATTGCTACTTGTTAGAAATGTTTCTTGCACTTGTACTTCTAACTCGGTTTTGTAGCAAAATACCATAAGCTCGATCCTTTGGTGCCCCAAACGAGGGAGAGTATACATCAAGGGGGAGTCTTGGCATCGTCAAATTGTTTCTCTCTATATCTCGACGATTAACCTGTTTGGATTCGACAAAAAGGGGAATAAATGGATTAAAACTCATTAATAACTTGAAAATTTTATTTTTATACAAAATGAGTTTATATTTTGTGATCATCAAAAAGGGAGAGATTGTTAATACAAATAATGCCTAAAAATGTTATTTATATTTTTTGACTCTTCTACGTTTTGAAGATGACAAAATGTAAAAACATTCACGAAAAAAATAAATATTTACATGTTATTAATCATAAACATCCATTTCGACATAAATCACTTAAGGTATGGATAAACAAATCATTAAACATGATTAGTGATCAAATAATTTTTTCCTCTTAACCTTCACATTTCTACAAAACTACATTTTACAAAAATACACAAAATATTTTTGTTAATAAAATTAATGTTTTTTTTAAAACACAAATTTTGAATTCAGTTTTCCCCCGAAACAAAAAACAACATACCAAGATCAACCTTTCCCACAAAAAGACAAAAATCAGAACGTCAGTCTAGGGGCGCCCCCCTAGTGGCTAGGCAGCCCCTAGATATATACCGCCGCCAGATGACCATTGCGATTTCTTGGCTATAAATACTGCACTATTCTCAGCAGAAAAACAGACCTCTCAACATGAATTTTTCAGTCATCTTTCTCTCACTAAATCTCTTGATCACTAACATTGTTTTATCTTGTTTTAAGTGATCAAATCTCATCCTCTATCCTTCTTCCTTCTTCTATCAAGTGCAAGACAAGAACACTCATATTCGTCAAGAAACGAAGTGTTGTAGATTAGTGATTTCTCCTCTCTTCTTCTAAGATCCAAATCTCTATGTTGATTATCTTATGTGATTGTGTAAATCAGATAGTATGTAAGTGCGATATTGTAGATCTTGTGATTGGGTATAGTTTGTAAAGTAGTATATTGGTTCTAGCTAAGATTAGCACTCGACATCTAGCTTAGTGTCGGAAAATAACGTAAGTGACGTGTAAACGGTTTTCTTCGCATGAAGGGAGCTTGTTGACATAGTGAAATCTCGAGTCGGATACTCGAAGAGTGGAGTAGGTTGAAGAAGAGCTTCGTAGCCGAACCACTATAAATCTCGGTATCTTGGTTTGATCATTCTTTCCTTTATCTCTTTATATCGTTTGTGTTTCTCATATATTGTTTGTGTAGATAGTACAAGTAGATAGTTATTTTGATTGGTTCATATTGTTGATGGATTAAGCATATAATCGAATCTAACAATTTTAGAAGTAAAATGTTAAAACACCAATTAACGTGTAACTATTCAATCCCCCCTTCTAGTTTCCACAAACCAAACACTAGAAGAAGCGACATTCGAGGAGTAAAGTTACTACGCATGAACAATGCAGGTTCCAATGGTAGTGGAAGCGTGAAAGGCAAGCTCTTAAGTATAAGAACAACCGAATCCATAGTTGGTCTATGAGTAATATTATGTTGAATGCATAAGAACACAATGTGAATACTCCTAATGATGTCGCACAATGAACCGGATCCATTCTTTAATGTAGGATCTATTACCATGTCCAATATTTTCGTGCCTAAATGATGATAATTGTTGTTGATAAGGCAACTAAATAGTTATAATGACAATACTCATTAATTAATATATAGAGGTATTATAGTGAATCTCATTCACAAATGTTACTTCAATTTTCTCAATGCTCATAAGAAGAGCATTTGGAAAAGGATCATTATAGTGAATCTCGTTATAGTAAATGCTTGTTGCCATACACGCTTTTAAACGCTTAATGTTAAACTCTCTAAAATGCTCCAAAATGCTTGTTGCCAAACACAACCATATATGACAGTAAACGATCCATTGCGTCATATTCTAATCATCGATTAATCCTATGATCCTTTTCATGTGTATGATTAAACACTTGTTTGATCGTTACCTAGTTAGTATCGTAGTGGTTTTTAGTTTTTAAAAAAAACATTAAGGTTTTTTTAAAGGGTTCTTTATAATCGCTCGGTTAGGGTTTTGTCTGCATCCTATTGTCTTTTATCTGTAGTGTTACCGTGTGTTTGCGAGGAGGTATTCTCGTTATTGGAAACCCTAGTCGATCTTAGCTAGGTCGGTTAGGGTTGTTTCACGACCTATCTCGTTGTGACTATTGGGCGCTGATCGTATAAACCTTTCGAGGGTTTGTAATCTGTTATTGTTGTGTTGAAACTGTTGCGATCTCTAAACCCTAGTATCTAGGGTTTATGGGTCATGTGGTTACCGGACGTTGTTTCGATAACCTGTTTTATGTAGGATTGTATGAGGTGGGTATGAAGCGTGGTTTTTTAAGTCCGAGAGGGAGAGGGGAGGGAGAGGAGTAAAGGAAAAACTAAACGCTTCAGAGCAAATGACTAGTGCTTTGAACGTGTGTAAAGATATGGAACATAACCTAGAGCATGATTTACATTCTGATTCAAGCACAATGTGTGCTTTTTATAGGAAACTAAATGTCGTGGGAGGTGATATTGATATGATTTCGAATAAGGCATCATTGAATTCAGTTAATGCTAGTCCACTTAATGATTCAAACGTGCCTCAACATGCCGGTCCATGTAATGATTCGAACATAATAAAAGGTGATATCGGTAAGCAAACTGATGAGAGGGATTATTTGGCTGCGTTTCCAACCTTGGTTTCGACTAATGCAACTAACGCATTGGCTAGAAATAGTATATGTCCAGTTTCGTACGCAAAAATTATTAATGGAAATAGTACATGTCGTGTTATGTGTAAGGTAAATTTTAGATCTTTGAACTCAGATAAACCTATTAATGCAAAAGCTAAAGTTAAAATTCATAAGGCGTCTATTTTGGATGTTCACTCGAGATTTTCTTTTAGCTTATATGGTTATTTCATGAGTAAAAGAGTTGCATTCCCTGTTGTTGAGAACTATGTTAAGAAGGCTTGGAAGAAGTTTGGTTTAGTTCATGTAATGATGAACTCAAAGGGCTTCTTTTTCTTTAAGTTTGCTTCAGTTGAGGGTATGAATGAGGTATTGGAGAATGGTCCATGGTTTATCCGATATGCACCTATCATCTTGAAGAAATGAACGCCAATTGCTAAATTACTTAAGGAAG
Source organism: Tanacetum coccineum (assembly GCA_026074375.1). NCBI lineage: Eukaryota > Viridiplantae > Streptophyta > Magnoliopsida > Asterales > Asteraceae > Tanacetum > Tanacetum coccineum. The sequence continues at coordinate 6,316 of BQNB010189558.1, read as the reverse complement.
ATCTAAATTCGGTTCCCATTTGGGTTAAATTCCATAATATTCCTATTGTGGCGTTTATTGCAGATGGATTAATTATGATGACTACTAAGCTTGGTAAACCAATTATGCTTGATTCATATACGAGTTCTATGTGTCTACAGTCATGGGGTCGTATATATTATGCTCAAGCATTGAATGATATTAGGGTTCATCGGGTGTTAAAGGAGGATATAGTTATTGCTATTCCTAATGTGGAAGATGATGGAAAGGTTCTTCACACGGTGAGGGTGGAGTATGAATGGGAACCACCTAGATATGGTGTGTGTATGGTATTTGGGCATGATGATATGTTATGTGCAAAACGACACGTTGAAAAACCAAAAAAACAATACACTAACCATGATGGTTTCCAATATAATTCTTCTTATCATAGTACGAATGTGGGTTCTAAGGTTCTGTTTAAGCCTAAGAAACCAATTTGGCAAGCAGTCTCTAAAAAGAATAGTGATAGTTCAAGTGGTATGAAAAAGAATTCTAAGTGTTTAGAAAAGTCATGAGTTCTAATAACCTTTTTGATGCATTTAATACCATTGAGGAAGGTGATGAGCTTGGATTAAATGGGGGGTCGTCAAATATAGGTAAGAAAGTTGTCCAAGATATGGTTGGTTTGACATGTGATAGTCCAAGTAATACACTTTTGGTTACAAGGATTAATGACCTGGAAAGTCAAATGATTGAGGGGACACTTATGTTAATGGATAATGATGGGAAACCATTAAAACCTTCTAAATCAACGCTTTGTAGTTCTTCTAATGTGGTTTCTAAAAAGGTTGATAATCTGGATAATGAGGATAATGATAGCGAAGTGGAAGAGGTATACGATGAAACTGCCACTTATATGGCTTCTACGGGCTTCAATGTTAATAAAGCTTCTAAAAGTGATAGCGGTGGGGGAAATAAAAGCTTGTATGAACAATAGAAGGAAAATCATGGTAAAGACCCATACGATGATGATGACTTTGATGATCCTGGTTTGACTGATGATCAAATGAAGTTTGCTAATGCTTTTGATATTAATCTCGGTGGTAAACATAAATAACATTTGTAGTAAGTCTTATACGTGTGACATGTCATTCTTATGTTAGGTTAGGCTTGAAGCACAATTGGTGTATTTGTTTTCGCCTAGTTTTGGGCTGAGATGTGGGATTCACCCACATTCGTTAACTTAACTGTTTTTTGAAGTAATAAATTTACCGGGGAATCCCTTTACTCCAAAATGAAACTTTCTATGGTTGTGAGTTTTATTTATTAATTTATATGATAAAACAAGACATGAAATGGAGTATATGTAAACAGTAGCATGGTAAATGATGTTTATGATACATAAGAACATATTGATTTGCATTATAAGTTCAAACATATAATAAACCTTAAGCGGTAAAAACAAAGACACCTATCTAGGAACGATCCCAGATATTGTAAGATCATTTACTGAAAACGGAGATGATATTGACTTTATCATTGGTACTTCCGGTCTTTCTAAACCAATACTCCCCGATGAAGAACTAAAATCTAGAAGAAGTGGCATTCCAGGAGTAGAGTTATTACGCATGAACGATGCAGGTTCCAATGGCAGTGGAAGCGTGAAAGACAAGCTCTTAAGCATAAGAACAACCAAATCCATAGTTGGTCTATCAGTAATATTATCTTGAATGCATAATAACCCGATGTGAATACTCCTAATGATGTCACGCAATAAACCTGATCCATTCTTTAATGTAGGATCTATCAGATCTGACCATGTCTTACTATTCCAACATTTCCATGCCTAAAAGATGACAGCAATAATTTGGTTTCAGTATGCTTACACTATAATAGAAATTTACTTCTGCTTAGGAATTTTATTAAAAACTTTATATGATTATAATGGAATATATGGATCACACATACAAAACTAAGAAGATCTTGGATGCTATCTCCATTCTGAAAACTTTGGTTCCTTTGGCCTGCAACAATCTCTAGTACCAGCACTCCAAAGCTAAAGACATCTGACTTCACTGAGAATTGGCCGTGCATGGCATATTCTGGTGCCATATAACCACTATACAGAAGGGCATAGACCATGAAAACTAAAACATTATTACTTGCATATATGTCTTATCTAACAGAGAGAAAAAATAAAATCATGATGACAAAATTGGCTCGCATAACAATAGGCAATAGACCATTAGCCTATCGCAGTATCGAAAAAGTAGATAATATCCCTTGACCTGACCAAATAGGTGTTGAATGATGCCATGCAGCAAAGTCGCAATTATTTTAGCAATTAACATGTAGTGGTAAGAAAATTAACATTGCGATTTTACATTTAGCAACATACACTACTCTATATAGGCAAGATAAAACTCTGGCCACATTTTAGTCACTCATATCATGTCACAAAAGTGATTAAAGTAGTTCATGATGTGTAAGTAGAAATTATCAGGTAATATTCCAGAAATGAAGTTCATCCAGAGAAAGTGCTTAGTACTTACTAGGTTCCAACAATTCGACTAGTGTTGGCTTGAGTTTCCTCCGGTTTAAATAGCCTTGCCATGCCAAAATCTGCAATTTTAGCATTCATTTCTGCATCTAACAACACATTACTAGCTTTCATATCACGATGGATTATCTTTAGACGTGAATCTTCATGCAGGTATAAAAGTCCCTTGGCAACGCCTTTGATGATCTTGTATCGCTTTTCCCAATCAAGAAATTCACGTTTTGCTGGATCTATAAGCACCATCATTAATTGGTTATGGATTAAATTAGCAATTGATAATGTTGAAACACTAAAGTTATACCATTTTGGTGCTTAAACCCCTAAACTCTTTTCTTCTCATATTGGTTCATACCCTCTACTTTTAACATGTTATAATTTAATCAACCAACTTACATCATTTAATCGATAAAAGTGACCTAGCCAGTAAAATTTTGAAGGTGAAATTATTAAAACTGAAAGGTTCATTACCAATATTAACCATTTGTCATTGTTAGAAGTTTTGATTGTAAAACAATGACACTAGTCTATATTGGGTTAGCTAAGGTGACCAAAGTTGTAGCTATAATTAAATATGAAATCCTTGAAAGGTGAAAACAAAATTATTTACATTATACATACCAAACAGGAAGTAATCAAGACTTGCATTTGGCAAGAACTCGTATATCAAAAGTCGTTCATTCCCATGTATGCTAAAACCAAGCAGCCTAACCAAATTACAATGTTGAAGCTTCGCAACTAGTAAAACCTCATTCTTGAATTCTATATCACCTTGTCCAGAATCCATTGCTAACCTTTTTACTGCTATTTCGTGTCCATCTTCAAACACACCCTGTATATGTATGTTATGAAATCATATATCATCGCTAAGGATGGCAATAAAATATTCACCCGATACACTAATGATGGATATGAATGAACTAAATAGTTGATTTATGGGCATGAACATAAATAATTATTAATCGATTGGTCGACACGGATGATGAATTTTCATCCATGATATCCCGTTTACCACCCAAAACTCTCATGATGAATGAGGTTTACATATGCGTTGTGTTAGATTTTAAATATTCAATTGAAAATATGATTACGTGTAATGCAAGTTTGCTACAATTTTCCGTCTTCAAGAACACCCTATGATTTTTATATCAACGCTTACTAATGTACTCTCATGTTATGAAGTCTTGTAACTTACTTCCTCGCAATATTAATTAGTTAAATTGTACCTTGTAAACAGCTCCAAAACCACCTCGTCCAAGTTTATTGTCTTCAGAAAAGTCATTTGTTGCAACTTGCACCGTACCAAAGTCGTACTGCAATGATTCAGGTGTGCCAATATCCATTGTTTCCGCTAGTAGAGAAAAAAAGAGGTATAGCATCACAAGATGGTTTAGCAACTACTGTGTTTAATTTCTTTTTTAAAAGCCCAAGCATATTGTTTTATGTGTTATGATTTACTTATTTTTTAAAGTCATAAAAAATGGTCCACGTGGTTTTACCTGAACTGCTGCACTCGTAGTTCATTAATTTTGGAATTGGATTGAAAATATTTAACATGGAATCTTCAAACACTAATGAGTCGTTCTGTTAACACTCTAAGTGCCCGTTTGGATTACCGAGATGTATTTGAAGGAATTGTTATATGTTAAACGAATTGTAATATATAGGAATTGCAATTGGAATGAATTATAATGTGTCATAATTGTAGTATGAGGGAATGCAATGTACGGGGGACATGTAAGGTTCTAGTACATATGAGGGATATTTCAAGTTCATGTTGGACAACGTCATATATGTTCACAAATTAAGGCAAAACTTCATATCACTGGGCACTCTTGGAGAAAAGGGTTTACCATGAAGATGCGGTCTCGTAGGATCAAGATTATAAAGGGTTTGCTGGTGGTTTTATCTGGAAAAATAAAAGCTAATTGCGTATATACCTTGGACGGTTACGCAGTGACAAGAAAGACACTGAATGGTAAGAAAAAGTTAAAAGAATTTCACAGGAAGATCAAGACAAGTAATGTTCTAGAGATTGTAATAAGAGGTCTACACAACAATGTACGAAGAGTGGGGTCACCAAATATTTGGCTCTTGCAGGGATACATCAGCTGAATTGGTTCGTTGAAGAGACAAATATGACACTCTTTGCTATGGTGTAGTGCTTTCTAAATCAGTCTTGTATGTCCAAGGTTTTTTTGGCAGGGGGCACAACCCGGTCAACAACATATATGGTAAACATTAAACATATCTGGTGAACATGTCACCATTATCAGCGATTGGATTCAAGATGCCTATGAATATGTTGGGGTTTTCTGGCTAGATTTCTTGTATAAAGCAATATGTTCTTGAACCGGCTAAGGTCACGTGCATATGTCTTGGATATCGAGGTATTAAAGATTATTAACTTTGAAGGTTAAATCACGTTACTTTAACAGTAGGTCTTTATAGGAGTATTGGTTTCAATGAGAGGGGGAATATGAGAAACCTTTTATTGGTTTTGATAGAGGTACAAGTTTAATGAAATTGTTGCAGGGAGTTGAGTTTGGAGTATCAACTTGGGAGGATCATCCATTCGAGGTGGAAACTCAAGGGAATGTCGATGCGGGTTGGTTTATAGGAAGTACAAAATCATAAATTGATGGACTATCAGCCAACTCGTGAAATGGAGCAACACTCATCATGCGAACCATTTGAGTTTAAAGAAGAAAGTAATGAGTTTTTTTTTGTAGTTTCTACAATGGAAAATATATACGTACATGAGTCATTGACTTTCATTGATACAATTTGTTGTTAGGTGAATTCCTAATGGAAGGCTAGATTGAATGAATAAATGAATGTTGGGTCACATGTGTATGTGCTTAGCAACAATTATAAGTAAAGTAGTGACGACATGAACAACTATTAATGTGAGTATACACCATGTATGTTTATATATTTATCCCTTTATATAGATGGTATGGTATCTTTTATGGATGCAAGGATGAGATATGGGTTACCAATGGTAAGCAAAGGGAATTATACTTGCTATGGATATCGTCAAGGATCGAAATTGGAATACTCTAAAGGTGTAAGAGTTCAAGGTTTACAACAGGAAGTTGGTACATACTTTGTTGAAGGGACATTTCACACTCTCATTGGAGGGTAGTATATCGGGGACTATGATGTGAAAAATAATGGTAAGTGGTCTATATATCTATGTGGTTGAAAGCGAGGTGTACATGGTGGTCTGTACAAGAGTTGACATAACATGTGCAGATGTGGGTATGTTAGATGAGTTTGATCGTGGGTTCTAGAAAATGAGCATGTTTCTATAGATCGTGACTACGTCGTAGGTCATGACATGGGCAGATTCATCACATAATATGAGTTTATGATACAAGGATGTGCATGAAGCTAGTAAGCTATGATGCATCACATGGTGGCTTATCAACAAATAAAGCAGCGTATATAACACTTAAGGGGTGTGTAAAGGAGGATATTTGACTAAATGGACTCTTGAAAAAGTCAGAAGAAGCTATTGTTAGTAGCTTCTTTTTTATACTTGTTTTTTGTGGGTAAAGGGTTTTCGGTAAATTTTATTACTCCAAAAAAACAGTTAAGTATAAAGGATGAGGGTAAGTTCCACATCTTAGATCATTACATAGGCAAAACTACTTCCTTAAAAGGAATGTACACAAAGAGGCTTTTTGATACTTGTGTCTTGACCAAGGTGGTCTATGGGCCGAGGTTCCAACGCTACTTTGTTGCATACGGGAGTAGGCTAATATGAAACTGACGTGATATATATATATATAT
>BQNB010189555.1:0-11861 GCA_026074375.1 Tanacetum coccineum | reverse complement strand
TTAATTACCTATGATGGGTGAGCGCTAGTACATTAAGTAGATCTATTGGGCCGTGACTGCCCTGTTTGGGGTTGTGACATCCATGGCGCGATCACCCCTAAAGGACATTTTGTATTGAGAATTTCTGAAGGTATATTGCAATATTACGTTGTTGAGGGACAAATGATATGCATATTTTATATGCTTGGTTAACGTTTCAGTGGCATGAGCTTAATGCGATAATATATTAATTCATTTACTTAACATTGCTTTCGTTGCATTGTCGCTGGCTGATCTTAAACCTTGTGGTCCACTATTAAACATTACTTGACTTATTGAATCACTAATTGAATTTCAAAAATAATTCTTTGAAATGTGGTAACGCTACTCTTTTTACTGAATACTTATTGATTTATCTAAATGCTGCTTTTACTTAAACCTATGAATTCACCAACATTATTGTTGACGTTTTTGCATGTATTTTCTCAGGTTATTATTTTGCTAGCTGAGCATTGGGAGCATTCGAGATGCGTGGATATCAACAAAACTCAAGGACTCAGTTTTCTTCACATTCGATAACTATTTTTTTTCTCCTTAAATATACAAAATGAGTCACGATTGAAACCTTGTTAAATCATAAATTATTGGGACCTGATTTTACTCTGAAATTTTAATCGAATGTGACATTTTATTAACGTCTCTTTTGAGGTCGTTTTCTGTAACTTGTTCTTTATACTATGAAGTAGCACCCCAAAGTGGTATTCCGCTGCGTTGTTGTGATTTTGGGGGTGTTACAGAGTGGTATCAGAGCACTCGTTATAGCGAACTAGGTCGTTTTCAAAACCCTAGATTATAACCGTTTTTTGAAAAATTTTAAGAGTCCTTCACCATTGTCCGATATGCGCGCTTGCTTGCCTTTCTACCAATATAAGTTTGACAACACAAAATTGATAAAGGGTATAAGTGTAAAAGATTCACTTTTCTTTCTTTTTATATAAAGTTAAGAACATAAAATATATCTATTTTTTTCTTCTTTTCTATCTTAATTAAAAACACATTGATACTTTTATTGTCCAGATTTATATTGGTACAATTAACTACTTGGGTTTTTAGTTGTTCAATCACAGATAATATCAGTGCATCTTGTTGTGCAGAAGAGTTAGAATTTTGAACAGCTGCCTGTTGTGATTCAATCACATACTGAGAATAAGGAATGATATTGCTATCACTGTTTATTTCAGTCTCTGAATGAGTCACAACATTCGACTGTTCAGAAGACGGCATCGCCTGCACAACTTGATTAAGCATATTATTATTCATATTATCATGATTGTGTACCTCAGCAAGAGCATCTGAACCATAATGAGATAAATTCGCCATGAGAGCAACTTTGGCAGTGTTGAGTTCATCACAATCAGAGTCATATGCATCCAAATCATCAGCTTGATAAGCAGCATTGTGAGTAATGACAGTCTGTGTGGCTTGACCTTCTGGAATTCCTAGATCTGCCAAAAATGAAAGTTCCTCCTCATGTAGAATTTAACCACTTGCTTGAGCTTGTACTAACAACACTTTATCCTTAAACTAAGAATCATCCCGTTTCCTCTTAGGTTTAGTGCACTGTTTGGACATATGGCCTTCCCTTTTGTAGTTGTAACAAATAACAGTCCTTTGTTTCCCATAATTGCTTCCACTTGATCCTGTAGTGTATGTCCTTGTAGTACCCGTAGCTAAAGATGTTTGTCTCCCCTGAATTGGTTGTAATGTCACGCTTTTATTATTAATGGTAGCTTGTTGCTAGGGTTTGACGAATTCCTCAGCTGATTATTGGTAGTAGGGTAGCGGGAAGTGACAACAGCAGTCAAGAAAGACATCATGTGATTGATGGCATCAATGGGATCATCACCTTTCTAGAAAACTGAAACAATGAGATCTGAGTCTGGTTGGGAAAGTTCAAGTTTGTTGTTAAATGTGGGAGGATATTCCAACTTGAGGGATGGATGATATGGAGAATAAACGATTGGGTGAACGTATGATTGATATCGTTAGATGGATAAGAGATTGAATGAGGTGTAGATGATTGATGAGTAGAGTATTGTTAGACTGATAAGTAAACCATACTGCTGGAGACTGATATGGTGAAACTTGTGATTGAAATTGAGTGTTTTGGTATGAGTTTTGATGAGTTTGATAAGGAGACTGGGTCATCTGATGGGATGCAACCAAAGCAAGCGGATCTGAGTTGCGTTCATGCATTAAACGAACCTCATTTGCATGAAATTCATGTTGTCCCAAGTAAGCATGAAGCTGATCAATGTTAGTTGTGTGCAAATCCCGAACTAGTTTGACATCTGTCACAAATTTGCTCCATTCAGGAGGAAGAGTATTCAAAAACTTGGTGTTCACTTGAAATTGTTCCAGTTTCATATTGTAGATGTTTATGTCATTGAGTAGCAGTGAAAATCTCAAGTAAAAATCACGTAGTGTTTCCCCCTTCTTATAAGCAAACTTATCGAATTCATCATAAAGCTTACACTCTCTTTCCTGTTTCGTCAATGAAGTTCCTTGCATGAGAAGTTGAATTCTTTCCCATAGTTCCTTGGCGACTTTATGATTGCTAACCAACGCATAGACCTCAGGTGGTAGTCCTTGGAGAATGATATTTGTTGCTTTGATATCACAATCAGCTTGAATTGCTTCCGTAGCAGATAACTCAGAATATTTCTTTGGTCTTGTCACTCCATTTTCCTCAATTGAAGGCCAAATGAGTGGACCATTTTCAACGGATTCAAGAATCATTCTTCCATGTTGTCTATTCATCATGTATAGCTCCATTCTGCTTTTCCAAGAATCATACATATCCTTTTCCAACATAGGTGGACGATTGTCAGCACCCGAAAGAATTGCTTTGTCAGCCAGAGTCGTCATTGTGAAATTTGTATGTTAAAAGATTACTTGTTTGATCGGACGGTGGTAGAAAGAAATTGTGTTTAATTAAGTTGTCTCTTAAGTGTTTTAATTCTTTAAACTACACGGGATTTTACAATTCTTGACAAAACCGGGAAAGACAAGTTAATGTTTCACGGGATTTTACAAGTCAAAGAACTAAACCGTATAATTTAGAAAAATTGAGTTGTTCGGTTTGGGTTGTTCGACTTGGGTTGTTCGACTCAGGTTGTTCGACTTGAGTTGTTCGACTCAGGTTGTTCGACTTGGGTTGTTCGACTCAGGTTGTTCGACTTGAGTTGTTCGACTCAGGTTGTTCGACTTGGGTTGTTCGACTCAGGTTGTTCGACTTGGGTTGTTCGACTCAGGTTGTTCGACTTGGGTTGTTCGACTTTGGTTGTTCGACTCAGGTTGTTTGACTCCAACAGACACGAGACTCAAAATTTTAAAACACAAAAAGACACCTTTTTGATGGTTGTTTTGCAAAAATTCTTGTACAACTAGTGTTACTAACCCTATTGGAACAAGAAAAATAGAAACTTTAAGTGGAGGTTTTTAAGCCGAAAAATTTTAAATCAAGATTTTGTTCTTTGTAAAAGTTTTGAACACAAAAGATGACCAAAAATGATTTTTTTTATTTAAAGCTTGTACACCTATATCCTATAGATACTAGATCAAATTTACCAAGGTAAATGATCTTTTAGTGTACCCAAATAGCTTCGAACACAAAATACATTTAAATGATTATTCATTTACAATCCCTTTGTTTCTCAAATGCCATGCTAAAATAGATATGGATCATAGTCATTCTATTTAAACAATTTTGTTTCTCTTGTTTTATAATTAAATCAAGATTACCATTCTAATCGGGACAAATCCAAATTACCATTGGGTCTGGCCAGACACACATCTGATTAATTAAGCGAGGGGCCCAGTAGCATTATTATTTTAATCTAGTTGAATGAACAAATTCTATCTTGACTACAAGTATCTTATCATATATTTCTGAATACTTATGAATATAGTCTTTATGGCTACCTTGTTACGGGTAGTTTTAGAAGTATATCAAAAAGTACCATCCACATACATAAAACTAACTTGCATCTCAAGTCTAAGGATTTAGTAACGTAAATCATTTACAAGTTTCACTTGATGACGACGATCCATAAAGTGAGTGACTTGCGTTGGAGAAGTCCGACATGCAAATCTATTGAATATCGTGTGAGATGGAAAACTGTTCTTTAAATATTCTACGAATATAACCAAACACTCAAATATGTCTTAATTTTGCCGAAGTGAAAACCGATCCGTCGACCTTCGTGTCAAAAGTTTTTTCATCCCTTTTGATTCCCTCGCAGTTAAAGTCTCGGGATTTTACCATTTTTTGATGTTATGTAATTTTTTTTGTTGACTCTATTGTACTTTAAGTTTCTAGCGTCTTGCTAGACTCTTTTTTATATATATTCCATCTTTGTCGTTCAAAAAAAAATTATATTCCCATATAATTGATCGACATAGACTATTTAGAATAACATTTTATTCATGGATTAAACATGCAAAAATATGACCAATAATTATAATGAAAACGAATCATATCAAATACTTCAATTCATAAAATAACATTGTTTAACAATATCCTTTATCCAAATACTAAAATACAGATTACATGAAACTACTAGCAGGACGAAGACCCATGCTTCTAGCATGTCGAGTAAGCTTAGGACCGGCTAAGGCTTTCGTAAACGGATCAGCTAGATTTTCATCTGTATGAACTTTAACAATATCAATTTCGCCAGTTTTAATGCACTCACGAACATAATGATATTTTCTTTGAAAGTGTCTGGCGCCTTTCTGAATTCCTGATTCTTTGGCTATGATAATTGCAGCAGAATTGTCACAATTCATCTTTATCGGATAGTCATTTGAAGGAACTACGCCAAGTTCATCAATAAACTTCCTTATCCAAACAGCTTCTTTTGCAGCTTCAGAAGCAGCTATATATTCAGCTTCTGTGGCATGTTGTGCAGTAGTACTTTGTTTGGAGCTTTTCCATACAACTGCGCCCCCATTCAAAACGAAGACATACCCAGTTTGAGATTTCGTGTCATCTCTATCGGTCTCGAATCCAGCATCACAATAACATTTAACTTGCAGTTCTGCTTCAGGATTACCACCATACACCAAAAACGTGTCTTTAGTATTTCTTAAATACTTAAGAATATTTTTCACAGCAGTCCAGTGAGCTTCACCAGGATTCTGTTGAAATCGGCTTGTGATGTTTTGCGCGAACGCCACATCAGGTCTTGTGCACCTCACATCATACATAATGGATCCTACAGTCGAAGCATAAGGAACATTTTGCATACGCTTCATCTTTGCAGATGTTGTAGCACATTGAGATTTATTTAAATGAAGATCAACTTACATTGGAATGGAACCACGTTTTGAATTATCCATTCTATATCTCTTAAGGATTTTGTCAAGATAAGCATTTTGACTTAATCCATTCACCGCCTTGAGCTATCTCATATATTTTATTCAAGAATAAACGCTGCTTCTCCTAAATCTTTCATAGAAAAACACTTACCAAGATAGTCCTTAACTTCTTGAAGACTTGGTATATGATTTCCCATTAATATTATGTCATCAACATATAAGATTAGGAAAATAACGTTACTCCCACTAGCCTTTTGATATACACATGGCTCATCAAGATTTTGATGAAAACCAAACTTTTTGATTTCCTCATCAAATCTCTTATTCCAGCTCCTAGATGCTTGCTTAAGTCCATAAATGGATCTTTGAAGCTTACATACTTTACTGGGATGATTAGGATCAATAAAACCTTCAGGTTGTTCCATATAGATTTCTTCTTCTAAGAAACCATTCAAGAACGCGGTTTTAACAACGTCTATTTGCCAAATTCTCAAGTCATAGTAATCCCGCTATAGCTTAGAAGATTTCTAATAGCTCTTATGTCGGTACAGGTGAAATGTTTCTCATAGTCAACACCATAAGTTTGAGTGAAGATCCTTTGCAAACAAGTCAAGGCTTATAAAGTATACCGTCCGATCCCAACTGTCCCTTCTCTTTTCGATGTCCACTTACTTTTAACAACTTTTGCATTTGGTGGAAGCACTACAAGTTTCCAGACTTTATTATCATTCATGGATTGCATTTCCTCGTTCATAGCAACAAGCCACTTTTCGAATTCAGGGTCCGATAAAGCTGCTTTATAATTAGCAGATTCATTAAGATCCCCTAAACTGTGCTCTTCAACTTTCAATATTGAAGGACCGAGTCGATCTGGATCGATCTCTACATTTAGACAACAATCGATTAGGAGCTTATGTTCCTTACAGATCTACGACCCGGGAACAAACAATCCTCTTCTTAAGAGACAAGCAGGGCAGACTTTCTCTTCAAATCTTCATCATCTAATTCTACGTTTCTCCCACTCTCCTTTTGAAGTATGAAATCCTTTTCCGAGAAATCTGCATACCTCTCAACAACTATTTTGTTTTCAGGTGGGTAGTAGAAATAGTAACCCATAGTTTCCTTAGGGTATCCTGCGAAGATACACTTAACAGATCTTTGTTGAAGTTTATCAGGCGTGTGCCGTTTCACATAAGCCTCACAACCCCAGATCTTTAAGTAAGACAAGTTAGGAACTTTTCCATGCCATAGTTCATATGGAGTCTTGTCAACCTTCTTGGTTGGAACCATATTGAGAATGCGTGCAGCAGACTCTAGAGCATAATCCCAAAAGGATAACGGCAAAATGGTAAGACTCATCATTGATAGAACCATGTTTAACAAGGTACGATTACGCCTCTCAGATACACCATTATGTTGTGGTGTGTAAGGAGGAGTAAGCTGTTGAACAATTTCATAAGTTTTTAGATAGTCTTTAAATTCTTGACTAATATATTCACCACCACGATCAGATCTTATGGCTTTAATATTCTTTCCGAGTTGATTTTCAACTTCACTTTTGAATACCTTAAATGTTTCAAAGACTTCATTTTATGCTTAAGTAAATAAACATAACCATAACGACTATAATCATCAGTAAAGGTAATGAAGTAACTAGCACCTTTCTTTGACACATGTCTAAGTGGACCACAAACATCAGTATGAATTAATCCAAGTACATCTTTAACTTTCTCAGTTTTATGTGAAAAAGGTTTTCTTGTCATCTTACCAGATATACAGGATACGCATTGATCAAACGGTTCATTATCCGTAGGTTTTAAAAGTCCATCATGTTGCAACTTTTCAATACGTTTCTTGTTTATATGTGCAAGACGACAATGCCAAAGATAAGAAGAATCCAAATTAGGTTTGGTTCTCTTATTGCTAATAGAATACATTGAATTAACGATTGGTAAAGTAGAATCACGCATATCAATTTCATAAATACCATTAACAGTAATAGCATTAAAATAAATCATATTATTCATTGAAACTGATAATCCGAAATCCGTAAAACATTGGGTAAAACCCTTATTAACCAAACGAGAAACTGAAACAACACCCCTAGTAATAGAAGGTGCATAATGACAATTGTCTAAAACAATAATTAAACCATTTGGTAAAACTAAGTCAAAACTTCCAATAGCTTCCACTTCCGCGCGCACACCATTGCCCACGTACAAGTAGAGACTACCACGCTTCAGCTTCTTTGCTCCTCTAAGTCCCTGTTTTGTGTTACAAATGTGAGTACCACAACCAGTGTCATACACCCAGGAATTTTTAGGAAATGCAAATAATTCAATAGTATAAATACCTGAAGAAGTGGATGCAACATTTTGACCTCCAGTTTTCTTCTTTTTCATCAACTCAGCTAGATACAAAGGACAGTTCCTTTTCCAATGTCCTTCCTCTTTGCAGTGGTGACATTGTCCATCTTTTGCCGGACGCTCTTTCTTGTAAGGTTGAGGCTTTTTGGGTTTAGTAGGATAAGAGTTTTTAAGACCCTTACCTTTCTCTTTCCCTTTAGCCTTACCTTGCGGTTTATTCTTCTGGACTCTACCACTTTGAATCGCCATCACATGTGGTGTAGAGGAAGCACCAACAATTTGCTGCTTGTTCCTCTTAATGCTTTTCTCAAATTCAATAAGCAATGAATGCACTTCACTTATTGTCTTCTCCATTGATTGCATATTGTAATTTTGCACAAAAGCTTGAAATTCACTTGAAAGTGAATTCAAGATAAAACTGATAGACACTTTATCAGGAAAAGCATAGTTGAGTGTAGCCAATTGATCCAGATAGCTTTTCATCAATAGAACATGATCGCTAACGGATTGTCCTTCAGCCTGCTTACATGAATGGAACATGTTCACCAACTCTTGGAGTTCAACACCCGGAGGTTTTCCATACATCTTTTGGAGCTCAGTAATCATCTCTTGAGGAGATTTGTTTTCAAATTGCTGATAGAGTTTTGGAGACATAGTTCCAAGCATCAAACAAGCAACTTTATTGTGACGATCAAAAAGAGCATTCCAATCAGCAAGAGCTTGATTATCAGCACTTGCGGCAGGTGCAGGTGGCAAGGGTGTTTCAAAAACATCCTGTAATTTTTCAGTACGCACAACAAGTTTGAGCGCACGCAACCACTCATTAAAATTTGGTCCAGTAAGTTGATGCTTCTCAAGCATTGACCTGAAAGCCGAACTGTTTGTTTTGGTTTGGGCATTGTTGAGTGCCATCTACAAATAAACAAAAGTTCACATTAGTATTTTCGATAATACTTTCTTTAAAGAAAATTAAATACCCATGCTTATAAAATAAAGCATTAATTTTCGATAAAGCTAGGATCCACCTTGACATAACCACCACCGCATCAGTTGATCTGCTAGTGATGATGATTATTCAAAGGGTAATTAACGTTTAATAATTGCATCCAATACAACTCCTACATTATGGGACTCTACTTTATGTACATCACATGTGAACATTCAAACGTGAAAAAGTGAGCATGTTTATCCCATCATATGCCACGAGTTAAGGTCTCACCTATCTTAACTTGATTAAGTCGGTCCAACAAAAACTGTGATTATATAGCACTTAACGTCTCACTAATAAGTGTATTATATCACCTTGGGTTACAAAACCATGAATAGGTCTCACTAATCATGGAAGAGTAAGTGCAAGTGTTTTTCTAGTTGGATGGCAAAAAGACTTGGTTTGAAAGGGTATAGATTTTTTTATCGTGTCAAAACCATGTACAAAGAGCATGCAACATCTTTGTATCATGAATTTTATAAAACTATAATTTATAAAAACACCTTATGGACTATAAATTGCTAGTCTAATCATGGAAGATTTTATATCGGATGTAAGCCGAATCCACTTTTGACTTTTTGCATTATATAATCCATAATAAATCTAATTTCGATAATCATTAGTCATGTTTATATTTGTTTTTCGAAAAACCCTTTGCTTTGATGTACAATACATAACAATTTATCAAAAGCAAACAAATAAACATAAACAACATAAAACATATATCCGATTAACACATTAATCACATACCACATGCATAACCAATTGATGATAACCTAAAATCTATGTGATTTAAATTAAAAACACATAGCATAAAACTGTCAAAACAATTTAAATTTTACTTCAGGTCACGTCAGAGTGCAGCTAGAGTCTTCTCGAGCCTTAGCTCAAAACTACAAAGTTGTAGATCTACAAGTCGTGGACCACCCACAAAAATTTCAAATTTTTTCGATATCGGATGAATTTATTATGAATTTTTTTACTAACAGGTGTCATAACACTTACGAAAAACGTAAAATTCAACTAATACACATCAAGATCCGATTTTTATCATCAATTATGCATGTTTAACACTTAACAATTATTATACATTCATATATCATATATCACATGTCATCATCCATGGTAAACTTGCAAGATTCACCATGGATCTCATCAAATTAACATTTAATAAAGCGAGAAGATTCATATTAACAATTAATACATACCGATTATTAACAATTAATCTACGATATCCATCAAATAAAAATTGCATACATCTTAGGGTTTTGTCTAATTAATTTTATTAACCCTAATTAGGGTTTATGAACACAAGATCATCAAATAAAAATTAAGACAACATCAAAACCTAGCAATTTTTAACGTTCTTGATAACAATTATGTAATTTATAGATCTATATGACCGGCTCTTGACGCCACTGTTGGAATTAGTAGACATTAAGATCATATTAACTATTAATAAATACGAGCACGCAGCGGAAGACTAGCACGTAAGATCATTCACATAGTCATATAAATTAACATAATAATAATAAAAGAAAAGCGTACCTTTTAGCAAATCTTGAATTAATAAATCAAGAACAATATAAGATCAAAGTATGATCTCTCTTTGGATTCGTACACACGTTTGTTAGCGATTCAATTAGAATGCTAGTTCTTTTATAAACAATAAGCAAAACAACTTACTTTAAGTTGATTAATCAAATCGGTTTTCCCACTTGGTTGGGTGTAGCCGATTGACTCAACAAGAGAGAAGGGGAAGAGAAAAGAAGTTTTGCTTTTAGGGTTTCACCAAAAGATATATCAAAACAATGAGCCTTGATTTGTTTATATAGGCATAAGGAATTTGTTATAAGGAAACAAATTCCCACCTCCTCTTGTTGAGGTATAACCGGCCCCAAACACAAGCCCACAACCCAAGCCAAAACTTCCCTTTTCTCATTATTTAACATTAAGTCCTTTATGTTAACATTTAACGACCGTTAAATAAATTCCGTTAAGTAACTAATTAATTAACGACCGTTATCTTATTATTTACACAATTAATATAAATTAATTAATTATATTTATTGAATCCAAACGCTATCGTGTGCGTCTCCAAAGGCCCGAGTCGCATTCCGGACATATATTATTTACGTGTACATTCTTTCAGCTCCCACTTGGACATGTAACATAATATAATATAATAACATTGGTTAGCGTCTAGCAACACGCCAATGCTCCCGGATACTCTCGAGTGTAGTTTCCCAAAATACATTTAAATGATTATTCATTTACATTCCCTTTGTTTCTCAAATGCCATGCTAAAATAGATATGGATCATAGTCATTCTATTTAAACAATTTTGTTTCTCGTGTTTCATAATTAAATCAAGATTACCAATCTAATCGGGACAAATCCAGATTACCAATGGGTCTGGCCAGACACATATCTGATTAATTAAGCGAGGGGCCCAATAGCATTATTATTTCAATCCAGTTGAATGAACAAATTCTATCTTGACTACGAGTATCTTATCATATATTTCTGAATACTTATGAATATAGTCTTTATGGCTACCTTGTTACGGGTAGTTTTAGAAGTATATCAAAAAGTACCATCCACATACATAAAACTAACTTGCATCTCAAGTCTAAAGATTTAGTAACGTAAATCATTTACAAAATTCACTTGATGATGACGATCTATAAAGTGAGTGACCTGCGTTGGAGAAGTCCGACATGCAAATCTATTGAATATCGTGTGAGATGGAGAACCGTTCTTTAAATATTCTACGAATATAACCAAACACTCAAATATGTCTTAATTCAATTATATTCCCATATAATTGATCGACATAGACTATTTAGAATAACATTTTATTCATGGATTAAACATGCAAAAATAGGACCAATAATTATAATGAAAACGAATCATATCAAATACTTCAATTCATAAAATAACATTGTTTGACAATATCCTTTAATGTTTGGTTTGTTTTAAAATCGATTTTCTTAATTTATCGTTGAGAGTTTAATTATGTTTATCACATGATACTTGTTGATAAGTGTAAAATACACATATCTATTTATACCTAAAATAACCCAAATAAACCCAAAACAGACCAAAAATGGCAAAAATATGCTTGTATTTGTGTTTTGTGTGTG
>BQNB010189548.1:0-11861 GCA_026074375.1 Tanacetum coccineum | reverse complement strand
TGGGAACTCAGCAGTTCACCGGAAGTTATTATGATAATACCTCAGTTGAGAATATTATATTTTGGTATTTTTACCAATTTGTGAATTTTTTTTTTATGGACAATGTTTTTATATTTTTGGTTTTTTCTTTGGTTTTTATCTGATAATTATACTAAAAAAAATTTTTTTTTTTTGTATTTTATATGTTTTTTATAAAAGAAAATATTCACAGATTCAAACACAATTTGTCAAACGTAATGAAAATCGGTATCACAGCCTCCCCGGCAGCGGCGCCAGAAATTGATTGGAGTATTTTACACTATATATATAATTCTAAAAATCAACAAGAGCAATAAAACCGAGAAGTAGTATAGAATTTTCCCGGGTCGTTTATCCCCAACGAGGCTGGACTGGAGAATCGATACAGTCGAAGATTTGAGTTTGAAGGAGAAAAATGATTTGAGAGTGCAGGAAGTTAAATTAAACAATAACAAACAAAAACGTTTAAGAAAAACCTAACAATTATGAAATTAAGCTAAAAAACGAAAGCACGAATCCCGAACAAAGGGGGAAAAACTTAAAAACTTCAAAATTAGCCCTACGAAGAAATTTTTCACTTCTAAATTACTCTACGTGACAGCTAACGAAGAATGATAAAAGACTTGACCGAAAACGGAGTCGTTTGACCCAAAAAACGAGTCAAGACCAAAATCCCGCCACGGACCGTTCTTTAAGAAATGAAAAGTTGTAAAAATGACCCTACGAAAATTTTTAAATTTTTCCTACAAACTATATGACAAAATAAAATTTTCTAAAAAAGAAAGATATTTTTTTGATAATTTTTGTATTTTTTTTGAATTATTTAAACTTTTAACGAAATTAAATTATAAAAAAATATTAAATGACTACGAAAAATTCTGAAATTTTTTCTAAAAATACTAGATACTAGTATAATCCTACGAAAAATAAGAAAAACAAAATTGGCTTAAAAATAAGCTCGTAAATAAGCTTATACAGCTTATAAGCTTATAGGCACAAAATGTGTATAAAGGATAAAGCCCTTGAGTCTTTAACGAAAAAGACCCAAGGGCGCAGTGGTATGGTGTGTGTTATAAAGGGGACTGTATCGAGGGGTACCGGGTTCGAGTCTTGCTCACCCGGTTCCCTTGTCTTTCCCCCTTTTTTTTTCGAAAACTTCAAAAAGCAAAGTTGTTAAGCTCGTGGGGCTTAACAACTTTGTCAACTACAACTTTTTCTAAAAAACACTCAATAAGCTGAAAAATCAGCTTAAATGTGACAGAATGCTTAAAGTGGCTTTAAGGCTAAAAAAGCTAAGACATTTTGCTTATGAGGACAAACAAGCTAAGTCTAGGACAAAATAAGCTAAAAAGGGTCTAAACCTAACCTAAATAAGCTAAAAAGGCTAAGTGCTTAAACTAAATAAGCTGGAAAAGCTTAAGATGACAGAAGGCTTAAAACAAAGCTTAAGGCTAAATTGGCTTAAGGTGTTGGCACTCAAATAAGCTAGGAAAAAGAGAAATAAGCTAGCATCTTAACAATCTATCCTAAATAAGCTGTAGGAGCACAAAGGAGCTTATGACATAAGCTGAATAAGCCAAAATGAAAATTAAGCAATCCTACACTAACTCTAAGCTAAAAACAGTGAAAGGGCTCATTTGAGCTTAAAATTAAGCTATCTAGAAAACTTCCTAATGGCTGAAATTTAAAGGGCTTATCTAAGGGCTTATAGGCTCCCTAAATAAGCCAAGAACTTGGGCTTTAGTACTCTTAAGGCCTAAGAAAAAGAAGCTTAAAATCTCCCCTTTGCACCAGGGGAGATTAAAGCTTATCACAAGGGGCTTATTTGACAGCTTTTTAAAAGCTGTCAAATAAGCTCAAATTAAGAAAATAAGCTTAAACAGATGGAGTATTCTAGCAAATGGACTTGTGCACCAATTTTGACTCTCTAAAACTCATTTAAACAAGCTGAATTTGTTGAATGAAAAAGGCTTTTGCTTTTTTTAAAACTGCTACTAACAAAGACTTGGTGGTTTTTGACTCAACAAAGTCAAAAGACCAAAGGGTTGTTATAGCTTGTTTTTAACACACAAAATACACACTTTTTTGAACCTAAAACTCAAAATCAAGTGCTTATGAATATAGACTTGTGGCTTTTTTTTTAAAAGTCCAGAAAACAAAAAAAAAAAACACTTTCAAAGACTTCTTTTAAAGCTTTTGAAAAGACAATTTCAAACTAAAAAAAAAACTTATAAAAACAGACTTGTAATCTTAGCTTAAAACTTAAACTAAATCTAGCTTAAACTACCCACAACCATCCACAAAAACATTTTTGACCGTTTTCATCATACCCAAACCACCCCTTAAGCCAAACTGTCCAAACTATTTGTACTTAACAAACAAAAAAAATAATATAAAAACTGGATTTAATAAATACTAATTCAGCTAAAACTTTTAGGCTACTTCATCCTCGAACTAAACCTAAATTTAGCTTGTTGAAAATTAAAAATCTTATTTATTAGAAGAATAAGCTAGTTTCTCTCTAAGGCTTATTATACTATTATGGCAGTACTAAGAAAGAAACAAATGAAAGATAAACATGTAAATTTGTAGTCTCTGACCCTAGCCACCCTATCTGTATGAGTGGCTTTAAATCATGAACCTTTGGTACCTAGCTCTAGTTATATACCATTTGTTAAATCTACATAAGCTTATGTAGGATTATTACTCTAAATAACTTCCAAATTAACTCAATTGAATTCTTAGGATATTAATTTTGATTTAAAATGAACTAAACAAGTAAATGGAGTAACTTTAAAACAAGTTTTAACTGGAATTTGAGCTTAGAACAAGATTAAGGCTTAAGAGAGCTATTGAGAGCTTAATAAGGTGAAAACAGCTTAAAATAAAACAAACACATAGGAAATTCAAAGTACAAAGAAACTTGCAAACTGAATTTAATTTCTCAAATTAGTAAAGTACAAACAAAGGAATACAAAGTACAAGTATTGAAAGCTTAATTTCTAAAAACTTAAAAGAAAATGCTTAAAAATTCGAAAAATTACAAACTGAAAAAAAATAACTAACTGCTAACTCTCTCCGTCTTCTTCTTCTTTTATAACTGAGTCTTAAACCTTTGTGTTTTGTTGGTGTGAGAGCTAAGACTAGAAAACCAATCTTGGCCTTCAATTCTTCAAAAATTAATCATCACAGCCGTTGGATGAGGCATGGGGAATTGTGGGATTGCCAAATGGGATTAGGGTTTTAGTGGAGGAGGGGGGAGAGGTTTGACCATGGTGGTGGTGATAGTCTACAGGGTAAAAGAGAGGGAGTTAACCCGTGAGTTGGTCCTGGGTTTTTGGGATTCAAAAATGGCGGGAAAGGGTTGTTATAAAAGGTTGGGGGTGACAGGGCACAAGTTTGGGGTTTTGACAACATAAGCCCCTCATGGTTATAAGGGGTATTGCAAACTTAGTCCTTGTGGTTAAAACCTTTTTGGGGACTTGGCAAGATAAGCCCTCCAACCTATATAAGTTAATTACATACGTGGTCCTTGTGTATTATAACTTTTAGGGGGTTGGCAGTTTAACCCCCTCAAGTTATACTTCTCTTGAATTGCAATTTCAGCCCTTGTAGTTTTCCACCATGATATACAACCTTTTGAATTGGCAATTTCAGTCCCTATAGTTATATTTTTTTTTCTTCTTTGACTTTCTTTTGAATTGACCGTGTCGGTGTTGACTTTGACTTTGACCAGTTGACTTTTCTGTTGACTTTTTGACTTGATTGACTTTTCGGCTTCGATTTGGCTTTGTCTTTCACAGTCTTTTCCATTTCATGTTCGGTTTTGTCGTTTTGGCTTCGTTTTTCGTTCTTTTGTGTGATATCCGTTTCCTGCAAAATACAAATGCAAAACAAACATTTCTTTGGCAGTTTTTGTCTGTTTTTGGTCATTTAAGTCCGTTTTTCAAGGAAAATGGTATGTGTATTTAAGCACATACCAAAATCCCCCATACTAAGGTATTGCCGTGTCCTCACGCAATGTTATGAAGTAAACATTTACGAAAACTAAGAATCTCAATCACTCTTGACTAATAACCTCGAAAGTAGACTAAGTGTCGTCAAGGGAAAAACTAAAGATTCATAAAGCTTCGACACATCCCGTTTCAAACATTGTTTATGCGTACACTATATCCTAATATTTTTGGGATTTTTTTTTTCTGTTTGACGTCCTTTTTATTCAACATTGGGATCATAGAATGAGAAACGCCTCATAGAATATCTACGGATGTCATGACGGTTAAATTCTGTTCCCGATTTTTCACTAGTTCCAAACAGGCAATTAAACAAGATCATTTGTCAATATAAGTCTAAATGCTAAAGCACTTTTACTGTATGACTTGTGAACTTTTACTCCGCAACAGAATATATGATTTAATTGTTGTGTACTCATTTTCAACTCAACCATAGATCAATTTTATTTCCATAGTCGTGAGTCAAGGTGAATCATGACTCAAGCAACAACTTATAGGACCTTGTAACTTGTTTTAAAGGAACGAGTTTTTAACTGCTAGAACTTTCTTTTTGCAACATTTTCATCATTATAATCATAAGTTCTTAAGGCTAGGAATGCGTTGCTTAGTTTGAACACCTACCTGGGCCTCACTCCCTAGTAGGATATCACAACCAACGACCGGTGTTCTTAGTTTGAAAAACCCACCCGTTGCGAGGTAGTGAGAAATCACATCAACACCTTCTCCTAAAAATGGCTAAGGATTGGTGTCTAGTTTGAACCCTACTAGACCTCGCTCCTGGTGAGATTAATCAACAACAGGGCACCAAATCCCTAGAAGTAAAGTTGTCTTAGTTTGAACCCACCTCGTGGTTAGCGGAGTGGGATATACGACACATCTTTTACCTTGTTCCATATATCAATGTATGCTTATTTGGCATAATTCAATAATTCATGCATTTTTGACATTTACTTCATTCATGCTTTCTTTGGCATTTTAACTTTCTAATTTTTAAGAACAGAAAATTCTCGCTTTAAAGAATTGAAGTTCACAAATTTGAAGCTTTTTCTAAAAACATTGTTTGAACTTAGTGAATTGAATTGAGCACGTATGATTAGGTGGATTAGAAGCTAATGGGAGAAAAAGCCACAAGTTACTCATATAAGTTTTAGAAGAATCTTGCTCAGCACATAAACTTATATTTAACTCTATCACTTCTTGTTCTTCACCTTTTTAAAATTCGAAGAGGCAAACGAATTCTGTGAAGGCTTAGCCTACGAGCGTTAAGTTGAGGAAATAGCCTGGGTTCAACACGCGCCGATCGAGTCAAAATTATTTCATTCTAACCTGTTAGGAATGTCAAAACTGTGACAAAACACTTATTTTTATTTTTTGAAAAATTTTTAAAATTTTTCAATTTTTTTGGTATTTTTGCAAAAATTTGGTGGTAAAAACGGGATTGCGTGATAACAACGACTGCAGGCAAAAATCAAATCGAAGATCCCCCCCATACTAGAACTAAACATCGTCCTCGATGTTTCAAAGGGGTTCCTACGCAAATCTAAGGCCGTTTATGAAGTGTGCCAAAGATAAAAGTTAGTCGATAGATTTGGATTACTGGATTCCCAAAATGAAGCTGAGGATGTGAAACTCTTGTGGATACTTGAGAGTCTTCACCAACCGGGAAATCCTGGACATACAACACAAAACATGGACAAGAAACGGGTAATGGAAAATGTAAGCCTCCTCACACAAAAACACTTATTTATTACTACTATTGATAAGCATGGGGTGCCTCCCACGAAGCGCCTGTTTTGTTAACCGAGTCACAAGCTCGACTCTCCGTCACTCCCGATTCAATGGTCCATCGGAGGGGAGCAAGTGGGAAGGATAAAATCATATCGAACTTCCATTCCATCTCTATGGTTTGGTTAAACATTGATTTCATGAAAAGTTTCCACTCGATGAGACACTCTCCGGATAAAAGAATGATAAATGGAGATGGACGGGGTCAAAAGTGGTATCTCATTTCCACAGGAGAGAAAGATATGGTGGAGCAAATGGATACAGCGAGATTGGAAGAAAAATCCACTACAAATATAAGGAAGAGAGTTCACTTAAAAGTATGAATCCCTCCCCCCCCCCCGTATCCAGGGTGAGATGGGTGGGTAAAAACATTAAGCACATGACCTTGGTTTCTCTGTTTGAGAAAATATCATTCAACCACATCCATAGTAAGATTGCCCAGCTCGGGCTCAATCTTAAAGCAAAAATGATCATACTCCGGTGGAGATATGATGTGAGCAAGTTCAATCGGCGAACTCCTCATAGATAAAATGTCACTCCTATCGGTAGGGAGGAAAACTGATCTTCGAAGGATCTAAGGATAAAACGAATCTTATTTGAGAAAAATCAAATGAGTAGTGGTATTGCCATATTTCCTTCCCTTTTCTTTAAAATGATCGTGAATCAACGTCGAAAGCTTTATAATCCGGAAGAGATAAATTCAGATCGAGTTGTGAGGATCTGCCACTACTAATCTCTTCCTAGATTAAAGCGAAAAGTTTCAGATTTCTCAGGAATTGATTATCATAAAGGTGTTTGTCTCCTCAAGAAAGATAGGAAATGTGGGAGGGTAGACTTGGATCGAAACTTCGAAAGATGGATAGGATTTATCTTTAATGAATCGATCTTAAGCAATAAGAAGATTGACATTCAACAATTTGTCACGAAGGATACGTCTTTGATTGTAAAAGAATATCATCATCAACCCTTCCAAACTCCGAATCATCAATCTCCACCACTCTAAGCTGGACGATCTCAACATCGGGAGGTGATGCAACGACTATAATCGGGATAATTCCTCTCCGTAGGGAGAATCGTCATCTCTTGAGAATTATTCATAGTCAGAATTGACAACAACCTCTGGAATGTTCATTTGAGCATTCGAGGGGTGGGATTTTGAACAAAGAGGCACATCCACACACTTTTTCAGGAATACCCTCCGGACTCACTTGGGGATTGGGACAGGTTCCTCAACACTAGACTTTATTACTTCGTCGATTCCGTGCGAATAGTGTCAAGTGCTCGTCCCCCATACTTAGAGAGTTATCGGGTTCCTCGATTGGTAAAACGGGTGTGATTGCAGTGGTGTTGTCTTCGTCATCATCCTAGCAAATGGGAATCTTCCAATATCGATCTGTAGCCGCTTGCTCTTCCGCAATTCACTTTTCTTCTTCCTTCTTTTGTATAACTTGACCAACCAAATCACGTAAGGTTGTCATTTGTTCCATAAGCTTATTTTGAGAATTTAGAAGGTCATTTTGAGAATTGAAGATTGGATGATTGACGGTATATTGCGGGGGTTGAAATTGGTCAAAACCAAAAAAATTTAAATCATAGCAAGAATTTTGCTCATGATAATAGTCTTCATTCATTTGTTGGACATTGGTAAGTTTCATTGAGGACCCCGCAATTTTACAACAAAGATCATTTCTTGCATTAAGGCTCGAAAGTATATCGAGAAGGGTTGTAAGCTATTCTTAGCTCAAGTAACTGAACAAGAATTGAAGGAGAAGCAATTAGAAGACGTTCCAGTTATCCGAGGTTTTCCCAAGGTATTTCCCGATGAATTACCTTGACTTCCGCCACCCAGGAAAGTTGAATTTCGTATTGATCTTATTCCCGGTGATGCACCTGTGGCGCGTACGCCATATCGTTTAGACCCATCTGAAATAAAGGAGTTGTCCAAGCAACTGCAAGAGTTGTCGGAGAAAGGTTTTATTCGACCGAGCTCGACGCTATGGGGAGCTCCCGTATTGTTCGTGAAGAAGAAGGATGGATCATTCCGAATGTGCATTGATTAACGAGAACTGAACAAGTTAACGATCAAGAATCGATATCCATTACCGAGGATTGGTGACTTATTTGATCAGCTGCAAGGTTCTAGTATTTATTCGAAGATTGATTTACGGTCTAGTTATCATCAACTTCGTATCCGCGAGGAAGACATTCCAATTACATTGTTTAGAACTCGTTATGGACATTATGAGTTTTAAGTAATGCCTTTTGGACTGACTAATGCACCTATAATATTCATGGATTTGATGAATCGCGTGTGCAAGCCGTATCTTGATAAGTTCGTGATCGTATTCATTGATGACATTCTAATTTATTCCAAAAATAAAGAAGAACATGGTAAACATCTGAAGACTATCTTGAATTTGCTAAAGAGCAAAAAGTTGTACGCTAAGTTTTCGAAATATGATTTTTGGCTTGATTCCGTGCAATTCCTTGGCCATGTGATTGATAGTAGTGGAGTTCATGTTGATCCTGCGAAGATCGAAGCCATTAAAAATTGGGCTGCACCGACTACACCAACAGATGTGCGGTAATTTTTGGGTTTGGCAGGTTATTATCGAAGGTTTATTAAGGAATTTTCTCTTATATCCAAACCATTAACTAAACTCACTCAGAAAAATAAGCCGTATGTGTGGGGCGACGATGAAGAGGAGGCATTTCAAACATTGAAGCTGAAATTGTGTAGTGCGCCAATATTATCACTACCCGAAGGAAGCGAAGACTTTGTTGTGTATTGCGATGCGCTCCTTAAAGGATTTGGAGCTGTGTTAATGCAATGAGAAAAGGTGATTGCGTACGCCTCTAGGCAACTTAGAAAGAATGAAAAAAATTATACGACCCATGACATGGAATTGGGAGCGGTGGTTTTTGCTCTTCGACTGTGGAGACATTATTTGTACGGCACTAAGTGTACGGTATACACCGATCACAAAAGTCTACAATATCTTTTGGATTGAACTTCTGAGTGATTACGATTGTGTTATCCGTTATCACCCGGGAAAGGCGAATGTTGTCGCTGATGCAATGAGCAGGAAGGATAAGGAACCGATTCGAGTGCGTGCTTTAGTGGTGACGGTACATAACAATTTACGCGAACAAATTCGAAATGCACAAGTTGAAGCGTGCAAGGAGGAAAATTGATTGAGTTAAATTTTAATTCTTTTAATTATATATATAATATAATAAATTATAAAATATATATTAGTAAAAACAAAATCAACAATCAAAAATGCCAGGAGCAGTATAAACTATTCCCGGGTCGTTAATTCCCCAATGAGGTTGTGCTGGAAAATCGATACAGTCGAAGATTTGAGTTTGAAGGAGAGAATTGAATTGAGAGAGTGGAAAAGTCAAATTAAACAATAACAAACAAAAACGTTTAAGAAAATCCTAAAAATTACGAAATTAAGCTAGAAAACGAGAGCACGAATCCCGAACAAAGGGGGAAAAACCTAAAATCTTTAAAAATAACCCTACGAAGAAATTTTCACTTCTAAACTACTCTACGGGACAAATAACGAAGAATGAAAAAGACTAGACCGAAAACGGAGTTCGTTTGACCCAAAAACGAGTCAACACAAAAAACCGCACCCGGACCGTTCTTTAAAAAATGAAAAGTTGTAAAAATGACCCTACGAAAAGTTTTATATTTTTCCTACAAACTATATGACAAAATAAAATTTTCTAAAAAAGAAAAATATTTTTTTGATAATTTTTGTATTTTTTATGAATTTTTAAAACTTTTAACTAAATTAAATTATAAAAAATACTAAATGACTACGAAAAATTCTGAAATTTTTACAAAAAATACTAGACACTTTAATGATCCTAAGAAAAATGAGAAACAAAAAATTGCTTAATGAATAAGCCCCGAATAAGCTGTTACAGCTTATAAGCTTATGAGCCTAAAATGACTATAAGTATTCAAGCCCTTGGGACTATGACAGAAAAGTCCCAAGGGCGCAGCGGTGTGAGTGTGTTGTAAAAGGGGGAATGTATCGAGGGGTACCGGGTTCGAGTCTTGCTCACCCGGACCCCTTGTCTTTCCCTCTTTTTTTTTTGAAAACTTTGAAAAGCAAAGTTGTTAAGCTCGTGGGGCTTAACAACTTTGTCAACTACAACTTTTTACGAAAAGCCCTGAATAAGCTTAAAAATAGGCTTAAAAGTGACAGTTTACTTAAAGTTGGCTTAAAGCTAAGAAATGCTAAGTCATTTTGGACACCTTGGACAAATAAGCTATGACTTGGTCTGAATAAGCTAAAGGGGGCTAAACCTAACCTAGATAAGCTAAAAAGGCTAAAAGCTTAAACTAAATAAGCTAGAAAACAGCTTAATGACAGAAGCTAAAATTGGCTTAAAAGCTAAAAAGGACTTAACTATTGGACAAATAAGCTAGGTAATGAGAAATAAGCAAACAAATCTATCTACTTTATCCTAATAAGCTACTAGGAATCAATTGAGCTTATTAAATAAGCTCAATAAGCCAGAAAAGAAAAATAAGCAATCCTTACACTAAACTAAGCTAAAAACAGTCAAGGGGCTAGTTGAGGCTTAAAAATAAGCCATCAAATAAGCTTACTAAGGTCTGAAACTTAGAGGGCTTATACAAGAGCTTATAGGCTCTTGAAATAAGCCAAGAACTTGGGCTTAAGTGCTCTTAAAGGCTAAGCAAAGAGAGCTTAAAATCTCCCCTTTGCACCAGGGGAGATTTAGGCTAAACTCAAGGGCTTATTTGACAGCTTATTTAAAGCTGTCAAATAAGCTCAAATTGAAAAGAAAAGTAAAAACAGCTAAAATACTCTAGCTAAACAACTTGTGCACCAATTTTTGACTTTTAAAAATCATAAAAACTTGCTGATATTGTAAAGTGAAAAAGGGCTTTTTGCTTTTTAAAACTGCTACTTAAAGGACTTGGTGGATTTTTTACTCAAAAGTCAAAAGACCAAAAGGGTTTTGACAGCATGTTCAAGACACACTAAACACACACTTTTTGAACCTTAAGCTCAAACTCCCAAGTGCTTAACTAAATAAGCACTTGTGATGTCCCTTAAAAGTCACAGTTAACACAATGGGTTATAAAACTCTTGAAAACAATTTTCAAACTAAAAGAACTTATAAAACAGCTTAAAATGAAAGCTTCTTAAAACTTGAGCTTAAACTAGATTGATGACCATAACCCAAAGACAAAAACTTTTTGACCCGTTTTGAGTGTTGACCCAAACACACCCTTAATTTTTGAAAATGGTGATTTTAAACTTGTAAAGTCTACTTAAACTGAAATTTTTTAAAAGTCTAAACCTACTTAAGTTATACTAAGCAATAAAAAAGCAAAAAGCTGAACTATTAAGCATTTAGAAATGGAAAATAAGCTAGGACAGTTAAAGCTTCTTAAGACAGTTTTAACTAAAATTGCATGTATTTGAAATGAAAGGCATAAACAAGCATGAATATACATTAATAAGCATAATAACAGGAAATAAGCTAAGAAAATAAGCTAAAAAGCTTATTGCTACAGTAAATAAGCAAAATTTTGAAAGAAAAGTACCTTTATTAATCCTTTCACAAAAAAGAATCTTTATGAAGCCTAATAAGCTCTAAATCCCTACCCTTAGCTTATAAATAAGCCAAAACTAAGCTGAAAACCCAATAAGCCATCCATATCAGCTTATTCATCCAAGCTTTTTCCAACAGTTCCTTTGCTTCTTTTCTTTTATATTTTTTAAAGTTTTTGTTAACAACAAGTTATATAAAGGTTGCTTCAAATTGAGAACTCATAAGCTTTAAAAAAGACAAATTTAACTTAGAACACTTAACTGAATTTTTTCATTAAAATCGAAGTACAATTACATAAAAAGCTTTAAACTTAAAAAACGCTGAGAATTACTTAAAAACTACACTAAAAACTAACTTAAAAACTAACTAAGCCACAATGGCTTTTACAAGGCTTTTATAACAAAATACGACTAGGCTCTCTTCTCTTAGTCTTCTTTC
>BQNB010189546.1:0-11862 GCA_026074375.1 Tanacetum coccineum | reverse complement strand
GTCACAAGTCGTAGTGACGGCGTCGCCCTTCACTTCTGACAGCGTCACAGTAGATCCTGACGCCGTCTCCACGCACTGATAAGCCAAGTGTTGTGTTTTCGTCTCGTTTCTTTCCAAATCGAGCCCAAGTCACGTTCTTTTCCTCTAAATGCTTCTCAAATGATAAAACATAAAAAAAGAAACGATTAAGTACAATATATGGGCATATTTCCATAATTTTGGGGGTTAATTGACCCCGAAAAAAATGTATAAAATGACACCTCATTAGTATACTACGTGGCGTTTGATTTGTGAAATTTAAAATCATAAAATTTCAAATTCTATGGAATTTTAAATTATGAGTAATTTCAAATTTTACAAATTGAAATTTTCTTATGTGTTTGTTTGTCAAAATTGTGTATTTTACTTTTGGTGGATAAAGATGAAAAATGTAATTCTCATTTTTAAAAAAAATTTAAATGCCCTCACTTAAGTCATTTCATTAAATTAAATATTAAATACATATCAATAAAATAAGGGTCTGTTTAGTTAGCGGTTTGGCATGGGTTTTTGACTTAAAACACTTAAAATATGATGTTTGGTAGAGAAATGTGGGTCCCAAGGTTTGGGCTGAATACTAAAATCTTGCCATAATCAAATCAAACGTGAGTACGTGGGTTTACAAAAACTTTGTTGCCATCTTTTGTCCTTTTCTTCAAATTGTGGGAGCTCACTCTAATTTTACCATTCATTTTAATTTAGAATTTATATTACTCCATCCGTTCCTAAATAAATGTCTAGTATTGACTTTCGAAATTATTTTCTTCAACTTTGACCTTAAATTATTTTGTTTGTGTTATATGATACTTGATGAAAATCATACCAATGAAAATACATTTATAACTCAATCCATTGATATATTTTGCATAAAATATTATATAACACAATCAAAATAATTTAAGGTTAAAGTTGAAAAAGAATGACTTCGAAAGTAAATAGTGGACATTTATTTAGAGACGAAGGGAGTATATTAATAAATTTAATTATTTTTATTTTACAGATTTTTAAAAATAATAATATAATACTATTTATGTATTTTCTCTCTCGTACTTTTTTTAAGGGAGAATTACATGTATATCCTTCTCAAAAGTTGATATTACATATATATCCTTTTTAGTTTTGTAATTACATCAATGTCCTTCCTAAAATCTTATAATTACATCAATATCCTTTTCAGACTTTTAAAAATGATATATATGTCCAAAAATCAATTTAACCATAATTATATTGATTTTAGATTATGAAACTATTATTTATCTCTTATATTAATCATGATCATATTATTCATATATTTTTTTAGCCTCGAATGACAAAGGAACGTGTTGATGTAATTACAAAAGTTTGGATATAAATATGAAAGAAATATTGCTCAAATATATTTATTTCTTCATATGCATTTTTGGCCTCGATTGATGAGAGAACATGTTGATTTTTTTATGTATATGAGAATTAAAAATTTTGATAAGGATATTGATGTAATTTTAAAAGTGTGGGAATGATATTGATGTAATTAAAAAACTTAGGAGGATATTAATGTAATTATAAAATTTTATGAAGGATAATAACGTAATTACAAAACTAAGAAGGATGTTAATGTAATATTAAACTTTTGTAAGAACATAGATGTAAATGCCCATTTTTTTAAAAATCTACACGAAACTCAAATCCAAATCTTAAACCTAAATCAAATCCAAATCATTTAACAAACCAAAGATGCCCTAAACATGACATAAAATTTAAAATTCAATTGTCATAAATTATTCGAATTTCTTCCGACAAAACAACCCCTTGTGAGTTTATGTATTTTTTTAAGCGAGTCGATCTTTTGATGATTGCACTTTGGTTGTGAAAGTTCCATAAAATGCAAATTGATCATAAATCATAAATGTTAGCTTCACAAATATGAACCACGGGTTGTTACTTCAAAATCCATGTAACAAAAATACACAAATGCTCTCAGAGTTTATTTAGGTATATACTTGAGCGGATTACATGAAACGAATATAATTGTCACACTCTGATAATGGTGGAAACTCGGGAGCGCAACATAATGATCAATCATAACATAAGATACAATATAGAGAAAACTACAATGCATAAACTTCAAGTGTTACGAAGACCATCAACCTCGAACAACCTCGAGTGATGTCCCAAATCACAATCAAATCCATAATCTCTTACAATTTCAATAGCCTACACAGGGGACCAAATCCAAACTTAAACCAAAATCTTTTAAATACTAAAACCAAATAAAATATACAAGCAAGACTTCACATGAAAAATTCACACGGGATACTTCTAAGTCTGCTATCACATAACACCAACTTATTCCTCTTTCACTTCACCTGAAAATGATACTCGAAAACGTCAACAATAATGTTGGTGAGCTCGTAGGTTTGACCTTAAACCCAAAAGTTGTGCCAATATTTCAAAACAGTGGACAATAGTGCAATATGACAGTGAATATATATGCAAACAACCCATGACATAGCATCCCCGCTAGTCATGTAACACAACCTAGCAATCCCGCTAGTCAATCACCATATGTCACTTACGCACCTAAAGGGCCTACCAGCTGGAGCACTAGATTAGGGCAGGACCTCACACATACCAGGGTAGGCGTACCCAGCCGCTCCAATAACTACACAAATACTGGGTAGGCGTACCCATCCGATCCAAACAATCATACAAATACTAGGATAGGCGTACCCCTCCAATCCAAATAATCATGTAACACATAATATTCACATAGCAGTCCTAAGCACGTATCTTATCCCAAAAACAAAACCACATTTCGCATAGTTCAATTCAACATAGTTCAAAACACATTTGAGTATCATTTTCCCTCAACGGAAAAACTATAGAAAAATAGGGCTACGAGAACTCACCTCAAGCAAGTCTTTAGCAACCAAATCTCAATTACACAAGCAAATGCAATGACGTCCGCACACGACCTAGTCCAGTTAATGTCCCATTTTAATCATTCATTTTTCCAAAACAGTCTTCACGTTTGATGCATAGAGTTTAAACGCATTGTACAATTACCCATGACAATTTTTAGTGGTGTTATGGTTGACGACACATCCCAACAATCATATCAATCCCATTACTCAATAATACATACTTATACTATTTAAATAACATAGATAAGTAATATACGTAAATATTTATAATTAATAATTATAAATATATCTCGATAAGTCCATTCGGTAACCTTAGTCACCGTGAAAATAATCATAATAGGGTTGAAAATTGAACGTTTACTCATAATAAACATATTTGAGAAGTTTCGAGAAAAATTATATTTTTCGTCTTTTAGTGAATTTATTTAATAATAAAATAGTAATATTTTATTATTTAAATAAAAAATCATATTTTTAAGTAAAATTTATAAGTATAAACTTTTTACGAAATTTCAACATGACCCGTACGTTCATATAACGTTTTCCAAGGTTTCAAACATGTTTTCCAAGGTTTCAAACCTTATTTTCAACACTTTTTACCAATTCGACACTTTTCGACAAAATCCCAAAATCTCAATCTTTAACGTTTACTAAAACGTTTTTCCAAAGTATCGTTCAATATCACTTCGTAAATACATTTTCACTTCCAAAAGTCCGTCAAAACTCTTATAACGACTAAATATCGCTTATTGGGCTTTAAGGCCCAACAAAGGTCCATTAAGATATTTATAAGTCTGAAATACGATCCAAGTCCAAAACCAAGGTCCATTTACATACATAAGCTTATACCAATAAGTAGATAATAACCCGGACCATAATAAACCCTCTCATTAAGCCGTGAGTCCATAAGCTCCAAAATACGTATATTAAGCTTGAAAATAAGCTAATAAGCTATGTATCGCATTTGGTTACCACCATAAGCCTCAAAAATAGTCCACAAATATACCCATAACACAAAAATAGTCAAAATCACCTTCCTAGTGATTTTGAAAAATCACGTGGCATATAAGCCCAAAATAAGCCAAGAAATAGCTTAAAAATAAGCCCGAATAAGCTATACAAGCTACTATAAAAAATAAGCTATCTAGCAACATATGTTATTCAACCATCACGACCACAACATCAAAACTACAAAAACCCTTATTTTCCTTTTTATATTCGATGAACCAAACGCAACCTTTTTATTCGTTTTGTTTCCAAAAATCGATTTTCACAACGATCAACTTGTACAACTAACATCTATGCATCAAAATAAACCCAAAAGGACAAACGAAATTTAAATTTGAAAACTTATAAGAAAATCTTCAAAAATGTAGATTTCGACACGAACCGGACAATCCAAACGTTGTTTAAATGAATAACCCACATACTCGGTTCAACCCCGAAATATCACGTTCTCCACAAAGTGGAAAATTTATGTGTTTTTTTGTGGTGGCTTAGGTCGGAAACAACGGCACAAGCACATACACTGTGTTGTGTATTTTTTTTTTTGATGAAATAGAAATAGAATTGGAAACTTTCTAGTGAATGAAATATAAGTGTACAATGGTTAGACAAAGGAGCTAAAATCATAGCCTCCTGTCCTAAAACCTCCCATTTTTTTGAACCGTGTATTGCATCCAAAGTGGTGTCGGTTCTTCTTTTCGTGTCCGGATCACCTAAATACGCGTAAAACTCAACCGTAAAATTACCTCACGAGTTAATTACGGCATTTTTAATCCCTTAAAAATAACTTATTCCATTAACCTAGAGTATTCACACGACATATTTTCACTTTAAGCCCTTCAAAACTCATTTGGACATTAACGGACGTGTCAAACTCGTTTTTTTGGCATTTATCAAAATTCACGGGTGAAACCACCCGGAATACAAATAACATAATAATACCTTCCAAAAGGGATTATTAATCACAATAAACCATAAATCACCATAATTCTCATAAAAATCATCACCGTCAACACGGTACAAAATTTGAATAAACTGACAAAAGTCAAATAGTCAAAGGACTATAAATGAAATATTCAAAACACGAAAAGGGCAAAGGTTACATAATCCGCCGTGGCTGCAAAGATAATAAGTTGCCGTGCCAAGATGCGGATAATCTCAAATTTATACATTCGCTTGCTTAATGACACCATTTATAGGTGCTTATAAAATAAGCTTATACACGGCTAAACTTGTTGCTAATGTGCCCCCGAGTTAATGTACTATATAATTCGGAATTGCGAGTGCGCAGACCCGCTTAAAGTATATCTGATCCGCCATGGCTGCAAACACGACCTCGGTCATGCTGCCTCGCCAAGGTACAGGGCATTTTCATGCATCATAAGCTCAAAAGTGTCGAAATGTTAACTACTGCAACATTAAGTGATAGCTAATGCACAACTTAAGAACACAACCTAAGTTGCTTCTCTTAAGGCTTATGGGCTTATTTGAGTCGGCTTATAGACCATAAGCCTATTTTTTAACGCCTATATCCCAATTTATGAGATATTTTTATTATTTTGAATTTATAATAAGCTCATAAGTTAAAAGAGCCAACAAAATTAGCAATTACCAAATACGAAA
This sequence comes from Tanacetum coccineum, assembly GCA_026074375.1. NCBI lineage: Eukaryota > Viridiplantae > Streptophyta > Magnoliopsida > Asterales > Asteraceae > Tanacetum > Tanacetum coccineum. The sequence goes on along the minus strand of BQNB010189546.1, from coordinate 6,292 downwards.
TAACACAATGTTTGAAAAGATCACCTTCTTTAATTGAAGCATACTATGCCCTAAAACAACCACCAAAAATTAATCATTACAAAATACCTAATGATACCAACCATAGTCACCATCACCACACACCGATCACAAAACGATTATACGTGATTTGTGAAACAACGATACCATACACAACAACCATAGAAGTCAACCATCGTATCGTCATCATAATACTTTAACAATCGGTGGCATGAGAGAGAGAGGGAAGAGATCAATCTGGAATGTATGTGGAAAGTGGTAGATGAAGGGATAGAGAGAGATATATCTAGAGATCAGACTGATGAGAGAGAAAGAGGTGGTATATCTTTTGGAGGGACACATACCCCCACTAAAGCATATATGTTGTTTTATTATTGGTTTATAATTATATCGGGTTTTTCTTTTTTCAGTCGGGTTTCCTATTCAGTGAGGGTTCCAGCGGTTTTGACCCGAGTTTTGCATTAAATGCCTTGGCCTGGTATTTTTCTCAATTACTGCTCTTTATATAGAAAGTTATAATTGTTAGAGAAATAGAGAGAAAAATAAATATTTGACTCATGCAACTGGATCTTCGTCAAGCGATATACAAATGTGTGACGTGTGCGTTTACATTTCAACAAATACAGTAGGGCGTTAGTAACATATATGCACATATTGTTGACGAACTTTCATGTAATCTAGCAAGCTTGCAGATACTCATATTAGTTCGTTCAATTTTTATTTATGTAATCACATCTATAATTTGTAATGCAAGCGAATGTGAAAATCACAGTCACTTTTTTATTTTTTATTTTATGGTTTTTTTTAACTTGTGTCATGGTGGCACAAGTTTAGTGCATTGAATAAACACAATTATTTCCTTAATAAATTTGGGTTCTATATAAAAAATGATGAATTTAGTAAACATCGTTAATTTAAGAAACTATTAATATCAACTAACATGTAAATATGATAATTTCACTTGATATAATGTATTAAAGCTTATGCCACCATGACATAAGTTTGAAAATCCCTTTATTTTATAATGAATGTATTCATGCGTATCTACTAAAACTAATAAATGAACGAGGTTTTCTCTTATTCAGGTGACATCCTGAAGAAGATGTCTTTCACTCAGATAAACAAAGACATATCCCTGGTATCTCATGAACTGGTTCTACTCGTTCGCCCTGCACACCCCAACTTAATAAAATACAACTTATACATAACATTCAATTTGTCACAAGTATTCCAACAGGTCTGGTGTAACTTAGAGTGTGTTTGTTTCATTAAGATGTTTTTGGTCTGAATATGACTACCACATCTTATTGGTAAGAGGTGGTTATAAAGTCTGAATCTGAATGGCATAATGTTATTTGTTTTTTTATAAATTGAACTGACCAATCCTTATTTTTTATATTTTTTACAAACTAAAATGAGGTTTTAGTTTTCAAACAAACAGTCCACAATCATATCAATTTCGTGATCGTAGTTATATCGAAACCAGCTCAGAATTTAGATTTTCAATTGCATAACCTTGGCCCAAATAACTAATCCAACAAATCAGCCTAACATATTTCTAACCCTAATGGCCTAGTACTTAAAACCAAAAGATGTTATAACCCTAATTTGTCTCACACACGCCTTAAAAGCTATTCATCTTCTCAGCCACCACAACATTAAAGTCACATGCTTATTCTCTTTAGTTTCTTTCACCTACAAAGATCTTTGGTGTTATATCTCTTTCACCAACGAACAACATTGTATATGGGTTGTAATTCGAACCTACAAAATTTTCTCTTTTGAATCTCAGAAGAACACTCTATATGGGTTGTCATTCAAACCAAGGCAGGTGTGATGTGTTTTAATCAAAGATCCATGAGTTTATATATATCTTTAAAGATGGTTCAGAGGCAGTAAAAGACTAAAAACACATTTGACCGAGTCAGACGGATAACCATTGATCGCGTCTGAATAGGAGAAAAAACAAACAGCATTGGCCTCTGACCGCGTCTGACTGGTAGGTGGTAAGAGGCGGTCAGATCTTTTTTTAGAAAAACAAACACATCCTTAGTTAATGTAGCAACAAGAAATTAGAATGCTACCAGAACATCTTATAATAGAAAGGAACTGCCATTTCTAAGTATCAATAACATCAAGTATTATTACTCTCTTCTTTCCACAAATAATGTTCATCTTACTATTTATGTTTGTCTAAAAAATGTCTTAGTTTTTTTATATACGACAATAAAGTATATGTAATTTAGAGTAAATAATTGCATTTTGGTCCTTGTGGTTTGTCAAGTTGCAGGTTTGGTCTTATCTTTATGAAATTGCTGAAGGTCGTCAAATTTTGAAGTTTTTGGTTTCATAGTTTGAGGTCCTTGAACTCACAGTTAAATGACTAAAATAACCCTTCGTCAGGGACTAAACATGCAACCAAAAAGAGGGTATTTTAGTCATTTAACTTTGGGTCAGGGACCAAATATGCAACCAAAACTTCAAAATAGAGACCTTCACTGCAATTTCGTAAAGATAGGGACCAAACCTACAATTTGGCCAAACCACATGGACCAAAAATGCAATTTACTCTAGTAATTATGATATTTTTTTTATTTTGCTCTTATAATCAAAATTTGCATTAATTAGCAATTCTAATATATTAATAGTATTAAAAGAAGCTTTTTGTATATGTCATTTTCCACTAGGTGAATGTATTTTATTGGTTGTTTTAATTAAAAATATTAATTGATGATGTCATATACTACCATTTATTTTTATCTTTTTGTTTTAATGTACTTTTTTTACTTTTATTTTTTCTTTTATTTAACTTTTAATAGCTTTTAAATTTTAAACTCATATCGAAAGAAAATTCTTTCATTCAAATTGATTCATGCATCTGCCTTCGTTCTTTGGTTGACTTCTTCATCAAGTATCTTTGGTTCGTAGTTTTAACTTTGGTTTGAATTTAACTTTTTGATTGAATTTGTGGTAGGTATTATGTTATTTTTGTTATAATGGGAAGATCTTCTTCATGATGATATTGATTTTTAGAAATTTACATATTGTAATTTTGTTTTGTTAGTTTGATTTTTTCTTTGTATAATTTTTAAGTATAATGAATCTATCTATCTATTTTATTTATAAAACAAAGGTTTCTTCTTATGTCATCTCTTACTAGACGTTGCTTTGCTATTGGTCATTGTATTAAAAAATATTAACTTGTGATGTCATAAATATAAAATAAATTTTTTAAAATTACGTTTATAAAAATTATTACTACGTAAGATGTTTACATAGAGGTGCATTAAATGGAAAAGACATAAAAAGGTAAACATTTGAGTGTTTTTCAAATTCAAACTTTTTAATTGCTCTTTCTCTGAAGTTATCAAAGAACATAAATTCAATTTCTCTCTGAAATTGTCATGGGACCTTTTTGACAAACATTTGCCTGCACATTTACATGTCACGGGACCTTCTTGACAAACATAAAAGAATCGAATAAAGACATATCTAAGTCTCAAGTTCAATGCGCAACTTAAACCTGAAGGTGAGATGTTGATTAAGCTGAAGCTTATGTTTCAAAGGACGAAGAGAAAGTCGAATGTCGCAGTAATATTGGATTTGAAGAGTATTTACAATTGCGTATTATATTCAATGAGCTATTATAATTTAAAATGGTTTCAAGTTTTAATGTAAATCAAATTTATGCTATTAGAAAATTTGGTTGCGATACACGCGCAAATCTTTTTAGTAACAATTTTTATATGCATCAAAGATGAACCCTAACATTGAGAATCTCAATTAAAGTTGTAAAAATAAACAAAATTGAGAAGAGTTACAAGAGAGTCAATGAGGAAAAATAAATTAAATATGATAACGTGTATCAGTCTCAAAACATCAATTTAGAGGTTCAATAAATATATACTGCTTTCTTAATTTGATGTTTTGCGTTATGAGGTTCAATAAATGGAGAGTATGTTGAACTTTTTATTCATTTGTATTTTTTAAAATAAAATGAATTGAATGAGAAACAAAACATGTCTATCTCATATGGTTTTTTTATTACTATTTATCATTTAAGTAGTCTTACTTTTTATTCAAACAGAAGAAGTAATTTTACTTTAGTTAATAGTAACTATTGTATTGACGTAACTAAGGAACAAATTACTAATATACACATTGAGTGACAAATCCACTGTCGTTTTGACAGTGGGTCACTTTGCTACAGTAACGGGCTCTCATTTTGGGCCAGCCTGATTTTGGTTTTTTTTTTAATTATTTTGTTTTTGTTTTTTTTTTAAATTTGTATGCACAAAGTAGGAGGAAAAAAAATATTACAAAAGTTCCGATTTATTCAGATAAAAAAAATACTCGCGGAAACATCTTCGATACCTAATAACTTTAAAATAATCGATATGGTCACAAACGTACAACCCATTATATTAAAAAAAAACCCATATAGCAAAAAAAAACAACACTTTAAACATGAGGCCCAACACATAAGCCATATAAAAAAAATTATTACTAATATACACATTTGTCGACAAACTAGCCTAAAATTCGCATAAAATGTGGCCCAAAATCTGGCCCAAAGTAAAAAAAAAAAACTAGCCCAAAATTAGCCTGAAATCTGGCCCAAAGTAAAAAAAAATACAAAACGGTCCCTCAACTTTTAACTATTTACGATTTTCTTACACAAAAAATCCCGTAAAAAAATTAACAAAAAAAACACGTCAAGTTTTTATTGTTCACAACTTTTTTACATTCATCGGCCCAGATAAAAAGATATCGAACCGTCCCAAAAAAAGAAAATATTCGGGAAAAAATTAACCCGTCCCAACGAAAATTTTATTTTCCCGAATCATACAAAAAAAGGAAATATCCGGGAAAAAATTAGCCAAAAAAAAACCAAAAAATAGCCTAAAATCTGGCCCAAAGTAAAAAAAAAAATACAAAACGGACCCTCACCTTTTAACTATTTACGATTTTCTTACACAAAAATTCCCGTAAAAAAATTTACAAAACCATCCAAAAAACAGAAAATATTCGGGAAAATATTAGCCCGTCCCAACGCAAATTTTTTCCCCCGAATCATTCAAAAAAATAAAATATTAAAAATTAGCCCCGCATAACGCATCGCCAAAAAAAACCCCCCGAAACGTAAAAAAAATTAGCCCCGCCGCAACGCGCGGGTTCATTTGCTTGTATAACACATTCAGTGACAAATCCACTGTCGTTTTGACAGTGGGTGGTCCAAAATCTGGCCAAAAGTAAAAAAAAAAACTAGCCCAAAATTAGCCTAAAATCTGCCCAAAAGTAAAAAAAAATACAAAACGGACCCTCAACTTTTAACTATTTACGATTTTCTTACACAAAAAATCCCGTAAAAAAATTAACAAACAAAAAAAGAAAATATTCGGGAAAAAATTAACCTGTCCCAACGCAAAATTTTTTTTCCCGAATCGTACAAAAAAAGGAAATATCCGGGAAAAAATTAGCCAAAAAAAATATAGCCCAAAAATAGCTTAAAATCTGGCCAAAAGTAAAAAAAATACAAAACGGACCCTCACCTTTTAACTATTTACGATTTTCTTACACAAAAATTCCCGTAAAAAAATTTACAAACAAAAAAAGAAAATATTCGGGAAAAAATTAGCCCGTCCCAAAGCAAATTTTTTTTCCCCGAATCATACAAAAAAAAAGAAAATATTAAAAATTAGCCCCGCCATAACGCATCGTCCAAAAAAAAAACCCCGAAACATAAAAAAAAATTATTCGGGAAAAAATTAGCCCCGCCGCAACGCGCGGGTTCTTTTGCTTGTTATACCTATATACGGCAACTTTCGTCTTTGAGGCTTTGATCTGGTATCTAATGGTCAATTGATGACCGACATGTACGTGTTCATCGATCATGCATAGGTTTGATTATTGTGCAAGTGTAGTTAACAACTTTTAAGCTCAAAATTTCGTTAAACTCATACTTTGCGTGAGCAACGATGGGCGTTTCTATATATGGTTGCAAAACGTTCAAGCCAGAGCTAGATATTAGACTAATTCAAGTTTCACACTTCATTATAAAGCGTGTAATTTATTTAAACAATCAAAGTAACGTAAGAAATCTATGTAGTCTTTAATAAAGAACAAGTCGGAATTTAGCCCGCGCGTTGCGGCGGGGTTTAATTATTTATTTCTTATTATGTTGTCTACGTATGTTGTGAAAACCTTTTTTATATTTAAGAGGTTTTGTGTTTTCTTGCAGTGTTGTTTTGTAAAAGTTGTAAATGCTGTTTTC
>BQNB010189544.1:0-11862 GCA_026074375.1 Tanacetum coccineum | reverse complement strand
TTAAGCTAGAAAAGTCCCTTTTGGCCTTTTTGCTTATCAGTTTTGGCCAAAAAGCTATTTCCTTATTTAGGCTTATTAGCTTATTTCTTTTGCTTATTCTAGGTTTAGTTTAGCTTATTAGGTTAGTTTAAGCCTAATTTAGCTTATTTCTTTTGCTTATTCTAGGTTTAGTTTAGCTTATTAGGTTAGTTTAAGCCTAATTTAGCTTATTTCTTTCAGTTTAGAACTTATTTTAGCTTATTTGCCTTTTAGCTTAAAAATTTTAAGTTTTATAGCTTATTGATTAATTTGTCTTTCTAGCTTATTTTGATTGCTTAATTTTGTTCTTAAATGCTTTTTAGAGATAACTTAAGTTCCTGTCTTAGCTTATTTTGAGTTTGCATAGCTTATTAGTGCTAAAAGTTCTAAACAGTTAGCCATTTAAGTGTCTTAGTATACTTAGCTTATTCTGTCACCCTTTAACAGCTTATTTTGTGCTTATTTTTTATTTATAAAAAAGTGCTTTTTGTAAAAATTGCTTATTTAGTGTTTTTCTAAAAAGTTGTAAAAAAATGGAAAACAAAAACGTTTGGGATTAGGGGAAGTCCCAGGTGAGCAAGACTCGAACCCGGGACCTCTACCCTTATCACCAAGCGTTTTTGCAACACACACGCACTACCAACTCGCCCTTGGGTCTTTTTCGGTTTATGTTTGCAAAATCAAATACTTGTACACGATTTAACTCCTTCTTGTTATAAGCACTTCGCAGCTTATTTGTAGCTTTTTAGGGCTTATTTGATAAGCTGGCTTAACCGGCTTATTTTTCATAGGACCCTTGCAACATTTAGGACTTTCTTGCATTTTTTTAGATTTTTTCTTCTTTAATTTTTATTTTTCTTTATTTTTCGAAGTTTAGAATTTTAGAAAATCATTTAAAAATAGTAAATTAATTCAGAAAATTACAAAAAAATAGTTTTTAGATTTAGAATAAATAGTTTTAGGTTTACAAAGTTTAAAATCTTTTTCATCATTTTTAGATTTTAAATTTCATTTTTAGCTTTTTAAATTAATTTTATAAAATAGTTTTTAATTATAAAAAGTAATGAAAAATATTTTTCTGAGTTTTTATGATATTTTAAACTTTTCTAAAGTAGAAAATCATTTTTTGGAATTTTTAGGTATTAATTTGTTATTTTCTAGGATTTTAAATAGATTAAATAGGTTTTAATTCATAAAAAATTATAAAAAAGTCAAAAAAAATATAAATATTTTTTAGAAAATTTTCTTTTGTCATTTTAGAAGTTTAGAAGCTAAATTTGCATTTTTAGGGTTAATTTTTGCCTTGGTTGATTTTTTAGGTCCCGTTTAGGATTCCCGTTTACGTTTTTAGTGTTTTTTAGCCCTAATCACTTCCGTTTTTGGTCTAGTTTTCTTTGTTCTAGCATTTTAGTCAATTAAAACTTATAAAAACCAAAAAGATCATTTTAGGACTTAATTTTGATAATTTAGGGTTTTTAGGTCCCGTTTAGGATTTTCGTTTTGCGTTTTTAGTTAAAATTTGTCTTACCGTTTTTAAGTTTTTGCCTTAATTTTCCCGTAGTTTTAGATAACCAATCATAATCTTGTTCCATTCAAGCATTGATCGTTATCAATTATATACACGTATAATGATATAAGTATAGAAAATTACCAAACTACCCTTGAGGACAAAGGAGGAAAGGAAAATTCTCACAATTATATATAATGATACGTACATTTACCGGTAAGTGATTATCGGGTCGTATTCCTCGAAGATTTATGAAATTGAGACCACGTTTGTTGTTTGGACAATGATTTGAATTGGTTTGAAGATTATTTGTTTTCTAAAATCCTAAAAGTGAGCAAATTAAAGGACAATTAAACTAACTTTACTAACGAGAAATTAAACTTAAACTAAAAACGCAAAACGGAAATCCTAAATGGTGATTAGAAACCCTAAATTTCCAAAATTAAACCTAAAATGAATTTTACTTTTAATAGACTCTAATTGACTAAAAAGTAAGTTTAAAGAAAACTAGAACAAAAACAGAGTTGAATTGAGCTTAAAAATTTGAAAAACGTGAACGAGAACGAATCTCGTTCTTTAAAAATTGAAATTTTGCAATTTTAACCCTACGGAAGCCAAACTAATTTTCCTAGAAACTATATGATAAAAGAAAATTTTCTAAAAAAAATTATATTTTTTTGATTATTTTTCTATTTTTTATGAATTTTTAAAGTTTTTAATAAAAATAAATGTTTAAAAATACTAAACTAATTATAAAAATTCTGAAAAAATTATAGAAAGTAGCTTGAACTAAGAGGAATCTAGGAAAAATAAGCTCGGGAGCACAACTTATTGAATAAGCTGCGAAATAAGCTAAAACAACTTATTGAACAAAAGGGCCTAACATGTGTATAAAAATTAAATAAGGAAAGATTCTAATGGATGAGCTATTGTAGCATGATGGTTACTATGTGTGTGGAGTGGGACGAGTGTGTGTGAGGCAAGGGGACACAGGTTCGAATCCTGCCTCTTGCTTTTTTTATTTTTTATTTTTTATTTTTTTTGAAAAAGTTTAAAAACAAAGTTGTAGAAAAACTGAAAACTAACACTTTTAATAAAAGCAATTATTTTTAAAACTTAAGAAATAGCTGGAAAATAGCTAAAAAGTTGACAGAAAACACTTAAACTAATTCTTTTTGGCTTTTTCAAATTTTAAGAACTAAAAAAAACTGAAATAAGCTAAGACTTAAGAACATTAAGCTACTATTACACTAAATTCTGACCTAATAAGCAAGTTATGAAGAGAAATGAGCAATTTATTTAAGAATAAGCTTAAATAAGCTTAGCAGTACTAACTTGAGAGTTAGTACTGCTAGCTTTAAACTTAAAGCTGCTTTTACTAAAAGACCTAATAAGCTAATAGCAAACTAAGATAAGCTAAAGCTAACTTAATTCTAGACTTAATAACTATTCTAATCTAGAAATAAACATAACTAAGCAAGCCATAAGCTGAGATTTCTAAAAAGCACTTATAAAAATTCTACAAACCAAACAGACCTTAAGGACTACTTTGAGCTTAAATTTAAGCACTCTAACAGAACCTTATGCTTAAAAGCTTTATACCACTAGAAAGATAATCTAAAATACTACTTAAATCAACAATTGAAACATAGTTTGAAAATCAAATAAGCTATAATAAGACCTAATGAAAAGAGCTTAAACAGACAGACTACTAATATTTTTTTTTTTTGCTGTTTTTCTTACTGATGCAGTTGACACAAAGAGTGACCAAAAGATAAAACCTATAAGTGTAGACCAAAGTAAACAATCCTAACTCTCTTAAGACATGAAACTAAAGGCAATTAAAGCAAAACTAATCCTAGAAACTGCAATAAGCGTGATTATGCTAGAATTAAAGTACGTTAACAATAAGAACGTAGTGAACACCTGACCTCTCGAAAACTAATTACACTAATCTATCTTATTAGACCACACTGATCCATACTTATATGAGATATTAAAATCAAAATCAACAAACCAAAAGCCACAAACAGTTCTTAACTTGAGGTTAGAACTGTTGATCCAAACACCCCTTAATTTTTCTAAAATCCATTTAAGTTTATTAGATTTAAACTAAGAGCTTAATTCCTTAATACCAGATAATGACAAGTTAACAATGTGACTAATAAGCAAAATATAAGCAGCAAATAAGCCAGATTAATAAGCTAATAGCTAGAACTAATATATTTTTGTTTTTTTCACTAATTTATAACAGATTATGAAAACAAAGATTTAAGACTACAAATCAAACTCAATAAGCTCAAAATTTCTACAATAAGCATTAATAAACAAGCTAGGACAGAAATAAGCAAACTATAAACATAATTAAACTAATAAGGCAAATTTAAACTAATTATTAAAGACAGAAAAGTGTAAATAGATATAGAACCTGAGAATCCCAGCTAAACAGGGACCTATGCTACAAAATAGAGCTATGTCTACAAGCTCTGCTGTATTTATAATAGAGCCAGTGAGGTCCTATGACCGCGTCCAGTTTTGGTCCATCATCCATTTTAAGCTTTGGTAATTTTTGGAGTGGATTAGAGTAAGATAAGCTCAACAAACTTTTGATATCTTAGTGAGTAACAGCTAACTTATAGTGGAATTAAGACTTAAAAAGTACAAGAGCTTATAAAACAGTAGAAAGCATTTGGAATTTTAAGAACTCAATAAGCAAAAAGAGATTTTATTTAATAAACTAAGATTTCATTGATTTAACAAATTGATTACAATACTTGAAAATGAGATTACAAGAGCTTAAAAAGGAAATTACATTTTAAACGAAAAATAACATAATGCTACTAAGCGCAAAAAAAATACAGGTAAAGGGAGATGAAGTGTCTGAGGAGAGAGCTTGTTATTTACAAGCTGCCAAATGGATGCTCTAGGCCTTCAGGGTGTTATACTCTCCCTTGTAGCCTGCCCATTCTTTCATACCTAATCATTGGATTTCAACTCTTGTCCGTTGGATAGATTTGATCAGCACGATTGCCAACATTGGCATTCCGAGGTGTCAGTCCCTTGTGCTTCTTTAGCACTCACTTTATGTAAAAACTCCATTCCCCGTGTGTCTCTTCATATCTTGCTGTCATTCCCCTTGACCAAAATGACCAATCATAGCTCTTGAGGACGTATCCTTTGCCAACTGGATATTGGTGCTTGAATTACTAACCACGTCCTCAATTTACATTGTACTCTCGTTTTAAGCTTGGTAAGATCCGAAGAAGAAAGATAAACAGTAACAACAATATTTCGCGCCTTTTTACTTATAAGGGTGCATTTAATTTCTGTTGACCCGGGTTATATTTCGTTTGACTTTGGGTCTATACAAAAGGGATTGGGCCTGGGATATGTTTTGGGCTCGGGTAAGTAACAGGTGATAGGATTTGTTTTAAACGACCGTTATCTAGTTATTAGTAAAAGATAACGGTGTTAGGGTTTTAGGGGCTTTTTATGAATTTTGATTTAACATTAAGGCGGGGGGGGGGGGGAGGGTGGGGGGGGGGGGGGGGTGGGGGGGGGGGGGGGCATTTTGGGAATTTTTATGTGTTTGTCATTTATGAGTTGACTTGGTTGACCTTGAAACATCTCCCGCTCTTGAACACTCATCCTTCCCATGTCCGTGGTGATCTGTTTTGACCGTTTTCTTGCGATGTTTGCATTATCCGTACCTACACAATCACAAAGACAAACAAACAATATACAAGCATTTTAAGCATAATTTGTCCTTTTATGGTTTATTTTGAATAACGATAATGTGTTTTTCATACATATCAAAATTCCCACCAAACTAAGCGATTGCATGTCCTCACCCCAATATTATTGCAATCAAAACCAATACCTCAAAACTTCCCCGAAACTAAATCTTTGAAAAGTAGCAAAGACTTTCGGTGAGAGGTAAAAAATCACAAGCTTAAAAACTCCTCATTTTCCATTTTTAAAAAACCTTTTCCTCAATTTTTATTAAACTAAGATTATCACCTTATCATTATTTCCAAACTTGTAGAGATCATAGAACCAATATGCATTTCAATTCAAAATGCCCCAAAAAGGATAAATCACCGTCACCGACTTTTCACTTATCCAATTCAAGCTTAAAACGAAATCTCAAGCAAATAACAGTAAAGATGCTAGACACTACTCCATAGTTCAACTGAAACTTATCTACTCCCGACATTTATCTAACTAAGTGAATGTGTTATTTTGAATTTCAACCATGGATCACACTATGCTTCACTACCACCCTAGGGGAGGGGGGGAGGGGGGGATATAAAGCTTTGAAGGCGGAGATCATCCCATGTAGCGACTTTCGGTCTCGGCCACATCCTAACTAGCGCTAAGTGACCAGGCTTTTGACACCTCACAGAGACTAGTCACGGACTCACTGGACCATAGGTTTCAAAACACTCAAGTTTCCTGAATATCATAATCTTATAAAATAAATATCAAAGTTCAAAAGCATATTTGAATTTAACAAAAAGAAATCTATTTATTAATTTAAACTTAATATTAAACATTTATTCAATTGTAACCCTCGACCTTTTAGAAGGCTGCAACATCGGTTGTAACCGGCAAGATGCACAAACTTTTATCAGTCTCCCGGATTTGTAAGCTTACTATGGGCTTTTTTAGAAACTACCACATCGTTGTGAGCCGGCAAGAGGTTATAAAGTTATCCGCCACAACTTTTATTATTTATTTATTTTTTATTTTTTCATTCGTTATCATTATACGTTTTAATTATTATATTTTATAAAAGACTTCCTTTTGAAAAATTCATGTATAGTTTGGAAACTAAGACTAAAAGTTTTGCTATATATTACATAAAAATTGTTGATTTAAGTTTAATCTCCAAAAATCAGGCACGAAATTAAACTGATAGAGTTTTATCTTATGGGAGAAAAATGCCACAAATTACATACAATGAGCTCTTTCCAACTTATCTTGTTTACATCCCACGTCATACTTAACTCTATCATATTTCATCTCGTGAAGTATCACACACCTTAGCCTAAAAGTAAAGAAACAAGCTTAGAGGCTCACACGCTCGAATTGGTCAAAATTTACTCTTATCTCCCCGCAGCAGGAAAAGTCAAGAATTGTGACCAAAACACTGATATTATTATTGAAATTTTTTTTTAAAAATTTTCATATGTTATGAAATTTTGGTGGGAAAACCGTACTGAAAAACGAGCAAAAGGTAGTGTAAGATCATATCGAAGAAATAATACCGCCCAAAAAATTAAACCCTGAAAATTAAACATTGTCCTCAATGTTGCCTATCTAAGGCTAAAACCCCATACTAGAACACAAAAATCTAGATTCAAAATCGCAACATAAGATAGTATCACACAAAAATCTAGCGTTTATTCAAGTGTCTAAAAGATAAATGTTAATCAATAATAATAATTTAGGATAAACGGATTCCCATACTAGATGGCTACCAAAGGCAAAGTCGTCGAGTGGGACCGGGGAAAAAACACCGACACGAGAGTCCTTCAGAAAAATTGTGGGTTAATCCAACAACAATCACAATGCAAAAAAACAATCAACAAGATCGTAAGATTACAAGCCTCCTTAGACACATCACATTAGAGATTTAGAAGAAAAATAGAAAATGTATAAGCATGGGGTACCTCCCAAGAAGTGCTTTGTTTTTGGTAACCGAGTCACATAGCTTGACTCGAACCCCAAATTCATTCGTCCTTGGAAAGAGTGTGGAGATCTTGGATTGCCTTAGGTGGTAAGTCCCCTTCGAAGTAATGCTTCACACGATGAACATTCACCTTAAAGTTCAGACCATCGGGTTGAGATAACTCAATGGTTCTGTATGGAAAAACTTTGGTGATGGTGAAAGTCCTGACCAACTTGTTTTTAGCTTTCCCTGAGAATATCTTTAGACAGAGATGAAGAGTAAAACTCGATCACAACATTGAAAGTATTTTTGATCTTGAGTCAAGCATCATCGGCCTCTCTTTATATATCATAGAATTCCTTGTAAGCTTGATCACGAAGTCATTAAGTTCATTAAGTTGAAGCTTTCGGTGATCACCCACGAGTTTAAATCGAAGTTACATGTTTTTAAAGCCCTAATAGCTTTATGCTCTAACTCGATAGTAAATGCAAGACTTTCCGACACAAGCTTAAAAGGTGTACACCGAATTTTGTCTTAAAGAGCAGTAAGCAAATGCCCACGAAAGCGTCTCAGTTTGTCAGAATAATGAGGCACAGTTTCTCCAAACTCCGTTCTTAGTATACATTTTAAACCTCGATTGGACACCTCCACTTACTCGCTCGTTTGAGGGGGTTTAAGCGTAACTATACGTTTGTGACCCCAACTTAGACATTACTTGTCGCAAATGGAGTCGTTACAAAAATATGTCCCATGATCCGTATAATAGCTCTAGGTGTCCGAATCTTGGCAAATAGGGTTTTCCGAAAACTGTAACTACAACTCTAGCATCTTGGTAGGAGCCCTTTACTTCACCCCCATTTTGAAAGACAATCAACGGCTTACGGGATGTATTTATTTCTCTTGAGGACCGAAATTGTACCTACAAATCAAACACCATCCATCGAAGATTTCACAAACTTGGATACGTTTTGAGGCATGCTCATCTCGTTAAGATATTTTGCCTTGTCGTTGACACTGATCACAAGATTTGATCGATTGTATGGCATCGTTGATATATGGTAGGCGCAAAAAAACCGGCAATCATTACCTTTCGAGCCGTGAGATTGGGACTATATGTCCCCGTGGTCCTTCATGAACAAGCTGGAGATTTCAAACTTCTGCCATGCACACATCTTCGAATGATTTTATCCGCACAAGTATGAAAAAGGTAGGGATCGTCCCAGAAATAATGTTTAACATCCTTGAAAAGCTTCCTCTTTTGTTGAATTGACATTCCTTTGATGATAAAATTCCCCGCATGGTAGTTTGCATAGTCCGCAAACCATGGTACTTTCACTATTATAATAACGCCAGAGAGTTTCTAAAAGAAATTGTTCATTATGTCTTTTGTTTTTCTAACATGATCCTTATGAGATTGCTCAATCTAGATAAATGTCTCAGCAAGGTTCTCACTTCCATTTTTATCACTAATGGTGATATCAATTCTTGTAGAAAGAACCCACCGAACAACCTCGCTTGCTCTTGTTTTTCATAATGTAACTTTTAAAGCCGAGTGATCCGTATAAACTATGCTTTTGGATAAGACAAGATATGGTCGAAACTTTTCAAAAGCATACACAACGGCAAGTATTTCCTTTTCCGTATTTTAGCTTATAGAGTTTTTGAGCTTCTTGAGTTATTTACTGAGTTTGCTAATTTGATTAGTAGATTTAGCTAGCTTCTAGTGTTTAAATTCCTTCTAGCTTTTCATTTCTAGCTTGTAGACATCCTAAGCTTTCAGTAGTAGCTTTTACTTTTGAATTTGAGCTTAATTTGAGCTTTGTGCAAGTGTTTAAGTAGAAACAAGCAAAAGTGAGCTTAAAAAGCTCACTTTCTGTGGTCAGTTCATTTTTAAACTCTTAGAGAGCTTATTTCTCATTTTTAGCTTAAGGTTTCTTAATTAAAAGTGCTTAAAAAAGTGTGTTCTTCAAGTTTGTACTTTTAGATTTCAAAAATAAAAAAAATAAAAAAAAGGGGTGTTAGACAACCTTGAACCCACGATCTCACCCACACAATACACACGTTTTACCAATATGCTACAATAACTCATCCATCATCTCTTCCTTTCATTTAATTAATATAGGCAATTTCCTTTTTCTCTTAATAATAAGCCGTAGCTTATTAAAGCTCATTTAGAGCTTATTTGTTTAGCTTTTTCATAGTTCTTATTTTTCTTAAGTACCTGTTAGTATTTAGGATTTTCCTTGAATTTTTCACATTTTTCCATCAAGTAGATTATTTTTAATCATTTTTCTTAGTATTTAATTTTCGAAAATACATAAAAAATAGAAAAAAGTTTTATAAAAATACAAAAAAATAGTTTTTAGCATTAGATTAAATACTTTTAGATTTACATTCAGAAAAATCATTTTCAACACTTTTAGATTTTAATTTTCATTTTCGAGCTTTTAATTTTAATTTTAAAAATAAGATTTTAATTTTAAAAATAGTTAAAAGTAGTTTTCTGAGTTTTTATGTTATTTTAGACTTTTCTAAGTTTAAAAATCATTTTCCTCAATTTTTAGGACTTAATTTTCTATTTTTTAGTATTTAATTAGATTAAATTAGTTTTTAATTCATAATATATTCAAAAATAATCAAAAAATATTTTTCTTTTTCTTAAAATTTTCTTTTGTCCTATTTTAGGTTTAGAAATTTAGTTTGCATTTTTAAGAGTTAGATTTGCCTTACTTGCTTAATCGTCGCGTTTTATTTGTTTCCCGTTAATTGTTTTAAGTGTTTAATTGCTTTTGTGTTCTTATCTTGATTGTTGCTTTTAATTGGTAGTTATAGATAATCAAAAATAACTTTTCTCTCATTCAAATCATCATCTAAACTAAGGCGTGGTTTCAATTTCGCAAGTCGTTAAGGAAACAACCCGGGAAAGCATACTTCCCGGTAAACATACATATATTATTATTATTATATATATTTGTATAAGAATTTTCTTAGAGGGCTACTTTGGGAATTATTCTCTATACTTTTGTGTATTAATATAATATAGTGTGTTAAAATTACTATATCAATTTTTTTATAGGTGTAAAATACACATATCCGTTAACACCAAAAATGACCCTAAATGACCAAAAACATACTAAAAATGGCAAAGATATGCTTGTTTTTGTGTTTTGTGTATGCAGGTATGGATAAGACAAAAATCACATGAAAACCGTCAAAAAAATGGGCAAACACGGACACGAGGAACGGAAGAGCACAAAAGAAGCCGGGAAATCAAGCCAAAGTCAAAGTCAACACTAGAAGACAAAATCCAAAGTTACAAATCTAGTCCCTCAAGTTTCCAAAGTTACACAAATGGTCCTTGAAGTCTAAATGGGCCCATTATCCATAAAAACCTCACCCGGATCCAAAGCCCAAAACAAAAGCCCAATATCTAAACCATAACCCTTTACACTAAGTCCAGGGGCAAATTCTGCCATATTTGAAAGATGTTTAAAACACCTAAACTTTCATAAACCAAAGAGAAGGACTTACTTTGCCATATCCCCAAAGTTTAAATCCATTTTACCCGTTTTCAGTTAAAAAGGGCGCCAAGAACAGTTTTACTATTCATTGTCTCCCCTAATTCACCAAAGGGTCAAAACGAGAGGGCTTTTACCAATCAAAGGGTGGAAAGGACAATTCAAGTGGTCTAGTACACATGGGCAGGGTCACTACATCGTCAAACGTACCCTATTGGCCAATCCCAACAAGGAATGCCTCGTTGGCTTGAAGAGAAAGCACAAGGAATGGGTAATGTTGCACTATATTCACTCAGTGAACAAGCACAAGAGCATCACACGGATTGCCACGCTGGCAATCCGTGTGAATCCCAAGACTTGATCAAACGGCCAAAAATTGCTCACCAATGATTGATGGAATGTACGGTGTTGATTGGAGGGAGCGTGTGTAGCAAGGAATGACTAGAAGCTTCTCTATAGCACTATAAATAGTCACTCACCTCACACACACACAGATATCTTCTTTTTAGTTTTTACTTAGTTGTAATTTTTAGCTTAATTTTAGTTAATGTAATTTTCAATTTCAATCTCTTGTAATTTTCCTTTTAATCATGTAATCAAAGTTTTCAGTTAATGAAATTTAGTTTTTAAAGTTTTCTCAATCTCTTTTACCTTGCTATAAGATCTAAATAAGCTCAATTATCTTCAACTGTTACCTTTAAGCTCTCAATAGCTCTCTAAGTCTCTAAGCTTAGATAGAGCTTAATTCAGTCTTAATACTACTTAAATCCTAAAATCAGTTAAATACCTTTAAATTTTGGACTTATAAGCTATGGAAGGGGAGCTTATAATGGAAGAGCTCCCATGGATTTTACTGGCTTATCATGGATAAGCCAGAGCTATAGATAAGCTCTAAGAGCACATTTGCTTTTGTTTAGCTAAAGCATTATGTAAGTTCTCATTTAATTTCTTTGTCCTTCAATTTCAGCTTTATGATTGCTTAAGAAGCTTATCAGTATAGCTTAATTGCTTATTAGTTGCTTATTTGAGTTCTAAATTGTCTCTTTGTGCTTATTAGTTATTATTTTTAATCTGTTTTTAGCTTTATAGTTGTAGATTTTAGTTTTTCAATTTCTGTCTAAAATTTCATAAAAACCAAAAAAAAA
>BQNB010189540.1:0-11862 GCA_026074375.1 Tanacetum coccineum | reverse complement strand
AGTGTTTTGCCTTTGCTAGCTTTGATTCAATTTCCAGCTTATGTTCTTTGTTTAAATTTTATGTGCATTTACTTTCAGTTTTAATTCCCAATCATTTCTTGTTACATTCAAACGCCAATCTTCAATCGTCTCTCGATCTTCCATTTTAGCCTCGTTGGGACATAACGACCCAGAGTTTCTCTACACTGCTTCCGGATTCATTGATCTCGCGAATCTTGATCCTTGTGTTTATTTATATATATATATATATATATTTAAAGGATTAGTTTTTGTTGATCAGGACCATACAGACGTTAGAAGACATGTTGAGAGCATGTGTAATTGACTTCGGGAATGGTTGGGATAGACACTTACCCCTAGTAGAATTTTCGTACAATGACAGTTATCACACGAGCATTAAAGCTGCACCGTTCGAAGCACTTTACGGTAGGAAGTGTCGTTCACCTATTTGTTGGGCTGAAGTTGGAGAGGCACAACTCACCGGACCAGAGATTATTTACGAGACTACGGAAAAGATTCTTAAGATTAGGGATCGCATGCAAGCTGCACGTGACTGACAACAGAGTTATGCTGACAAGAGGCGTAGACCTCTTGAGTTTGATGTTGGAGATAAGGTTATGCTTAAAGTCGCACCATGGAAGGGTGTGATCCGATTTGGGAAGCGTGGGAAAGCTAAACCCTCGTTTAATATTAAGACCCTTCCAAATCAAAGAAGGATTAGTCCAAGTAGCTTACCGTTTGAATTGCCTCAAGAACATAGTCGAGTACACATGTGTCGACGTCTCAACCTAAAGAAATGTTGTCTTGACACAGGCCCGTTATTCCCCTAGAGAAAACCCACTCGACGACAAACTCAATTTATCGTTGAAGAACCCATAGAGATTATTGACCGTGAGTCAAGAAACGCAAACTAAGCCGTATACAAATTGTTAAAGTTTGTGAAATGTAAATGCACTTAAAGGTCCAAAATAACCCGTGGGAACGTGAGGACCAGTTCAAGAGCAAATACCCTTACTTGTTCGCAAATCCACAATCTCCTACAAAGTCTTGATTTCGGGACAAAATCTTCTAACTTGGGGAGATTGTGACACATCGTAAAGTTTATACTTCTCTTTTTCATTAAGATTATGTACCGCGAAATTTGCAAAATTTACCATTAATCTCAAAAGAAAGTTATTCTATGAAAGGCATGCATTACTTGTGTTACGGAAAGCCTTAATAGCACGCCAATATCACTATTATTGCTTAGTCTAAAAAGATATTTAGAACTTGTAGCAATAAAACCATGTTTATTTCACATTTTGTGAAACGAAGCCATCTACTTGTATTATTTTATAAAACCGTCTACACTTAAATAAATACCCGTAACCACATTTCAAAATACAAAGCCAAAGACATCATCATGATATGCCTTACATAGCTACCCTACTTACTTCTTTTCTTTTGAAAAATCCTTCACATGCTACGTCTTGTACCTATTTCAAAATCTCCAACAATGGCATATATTCTTTAACAGTATTAGGAAAGACCAATGATACAAATAGTGTCATGAAACATGACTATTCTTCAATAGTATGCACTCACATGCATATGAAAAGTCTCAGGAAACTAGTGATAATTTGAGTATAAATAAGGCCATGCATGCACACTTTTAGCATATCTAAACTTTGAAAATAAGAAGTAAGCAATAAGGTTCGAGTCTAGGGTTTTCGTTGGATTCTCAAGCCTAGGAACGCCGGGTTTGTAAGGGTTGAAGCCGAAGGAGGTTCGACCTCTTACCACCATCACTCTCCTCGTCGTCATTTGGCAAACTTGGACCTCGGTAAGTCGTCCTCGTAGTTTAACATCTATCATTAAAATGTGATTTATGTTGTAGTTAAATGAACCCTGGCTTTATGCATGACAAGCGCATGCCACGCATGGTACAGCCCATGCGTGGTCCTTGTGTCCATGCGTGTGCCAACAACTTTGACCCAACATACGTGCGATAGAAAATTAGTGTAAATCACGACGTTCATAAGAACAAATAACGGACCAAGGGATTTCTATGAAAACTTTAAAACTTATACGTTAATGTTGGTTCACTAGGGATGAATAAACGATAGATTATACATTACTTGCACGACACTAACATGTGTCGATCTTGGCATAAAACCAAGCTTAGCCTACCAGCATGCAACGAACCACAGTGAGTCATTGGCTCACTGTTGGGACGTCGCATCCATAAAGAAACCGGGCAAAGATGTGCTCGAGGGATTATAACGAGGCCTTGTAAATACTCGACACCACTTAGCATTCGAAACCCATTAAAAACGTAAGCAAACACACTACAAAAGGGGTGCGACCACAGCAGCCGCTGTTGGGCTTGCTCGCATGAATCGTCCTTGTGTCTCATCATTTTAAAAACTTCGTAACCAAGTAGTTAAGTCGGAAATCATGCGGGTCTAAGTGGAAGAACTAGTTATGCATGCTATAAGGCTCATTGTGGGGGAGAAGAAGCCACGGTAGTGGTCTTAAACCCACTGTTTGGGCTCGACGCAGAGAAACAGAAAAAGAAACATAGGGTAGGCCATGTGGGTTTGGTATTTTATAGAAATAATGCATGTAATAAACTCTAGATCTTGCATATAAGTTATCTCATAAAATTAGACGTAAATGGATATTGAAACATGCATGCCCTCGGGTCTTGGAGTCGCCCCATACCGAAACCCAAATGAATTAGAAAACTAGTTAGCAAAGCAATACTATATCGAGAAGGAAAAGGATTATAAACAATGATTTACGGCGAACGAGTAATAATAATAACGAAATTAGATTGTAAGCTAACTTAACGCGGTTTATATAAATTCTTGACACTAAAAATATTTAAAAGTTATTCGGGTTTAAAACGTAAATGTTATAGAATGAAAAGCGTAGAAATTAAAATGTGAAAATGTTAAATATTCAATAAATACTATTTTAAAGAATTAAGGGATTACATGTGATGATATGGAAACTAAAGGGGTAAATTGTGTAAATTACTAAATGTAGAAAATAGAGAAACTAAATCTTGTTATTTTAAATTTAAGAATATTTTTAAATTCTTTGAACAAGAGAACGAACCGAAAAATATAAGAACTGACGAGTTTACGAATTTACTTAAACGACCATAGTATAGACAAGATCCCAAAGATAGGTAAATATAAGTTACTACGTATAATTTTATGTATATAAACTTATAGATGTAAAGTCGTGTATCATCCCTATAGCCAACGGTTTAAATAACATTTTGAAAACATAAAACGTTATCTCATAAACGACAATGCCTTTTATGACCCATTTGCATAATTCATTTCATACATTGAGTTTTAGAATATAAACTCAGAATTGTCACAATTACTTAGGTGTTTGACTGAGTCACTATTTGGCGTGCCTTAATCCATTATCAATTCCAGACGATTAACTGACAAGGTGAGTTTAGGTGGAGTTTCATAGCCCTACTCTACTTTTGAAAATCATCTTTTGGGGTGAGGACATTGCTTATTTCAAACGTGTGAATACAAGTACAACTACTCATTACTGATTGGTCCTAAGTCCTAATATAAACCCAAATGCTACTGTGGCCTGATTTATCATGAACCGTTAATTCCTGTAAGCGCGAATGTTATGGATAGATCTATCGGGATTGACGTCCCTGTTCGACTTGGACTGACATTAGTCAAGCGAATACAGTTTCATTTGAGTCAGATTACGGGTGTCCCGGGTTAGACACCTGCAAGGGCATTCATTCATTGTTGGTATATGTTAACGCTTTGGTGTCATGAGCTTAGACAATAGTAATGCAATTTATATGACTTTGTATTTGTTATATTGTCATATGTGGATGAAATCTTGTGATTCATAAACATTAACTATTTCTGGTTAAACAAAAACCTATGAACTCACCAACTTTATGTTGACACTTTAGCAATGTTTTTCTCAGGTATTAAGAACGAAGATGCTATATGAAGTCTCATGCATTGCAGTCATTTCCAGTTATTTAAAGATCATTTATACTATTTAAAAACAATGTCGTATTGTCTATTTTTATGCTTCCGCAGAATGATTAAACAATTTATTATTTCCTAATACAAGTGATCAATTTTCTTAAACGTCTCATATAGAGGTCGTTCTGTATTGCTTAGAAGTATGATATTCATGAAGTCACACGCCCTCGGTTGCCATTATACTCTGATATTTTGGGGGTGTGACAACTTCCCTCTCACATGATGATTAGCCGTTGGTTTTACGCGAATGAGGATGTGATCGAGCGTGCATGTTTATTCTGTCGTTTTGGCCATGTATGCATGTCTTAGCTGCCTTATTGGTTTACGACTTTTGGTGAAAGTTAAAAGGTTCCTACCCTATATCATTCTTCATCCTAACCGTTGGTTAAATTTAAATAGGGATGTGATCGAACACACATGTCTATCCTGAAGTTCTGGGTGTGTATGTATGCTTCAACTGCTTTGTTGGAGTGGTATTTCTGGTGAAAGATTGTAGAATGATCAACCGTACGCCTTTCCATACAAAAACCCATATTTACCTTTATAAACTTGTTACTCCTTGGATTTAGTGGTGGAGATGTGTATCCTTGCCAAGCTTATGATAGAATACTCGTCACGACCGAGCAATTGAGCGAATTAGTTACATGTTACCACATAGATTAGTTGAGTGATTTGAGTGTTTTCATCTTCCTATTTCGTGAGGTGTTTGGTTGTGTACTTGTAATAGATCGAATAAGTGCTTTAAACGGAAAATATCCTTAAGGGATACATTTTTATAAACTTTTAAAGGCTACTTGAGGACAAGTAGGATTCAAGTGGGGGGATATTTGATGACATCAAATAACGTCTATTTTATAGCATCATTTATCCTATGTTTTCCCACGATATTAACCCATTTTTGTAATAGTTATAGCAAAGAATTAGTTACTTCATCATTTTAATGATGGATAATTGTAGAATTTTGAAGTAATTGGTTAAACTTAACAAAAAGCGCGCATTCTGAAGCTTAAATGAAGATATTTTAAAGATACTGTTCCTGAAGAAGACCAATACGCCGTATCCATCAAGGAAAGAACTGCGTATCCGTGCCCACAACTTTACCAACGACCCAACAAAAGGAATGAAGCTCAATACCTGTAATCCAGAGGACTCAACTTAACCCGTAATTCAAGATAGTGGAATCATATAAATTCGGAAGATATCCAAACGTAGTGGTCCCTACTCCAAGACATCCCCCATATACCCTTATCTAATACATGGATACGCCGTATCCAACCGACTTCCAAACCTTATAAATAGAAAACTCAAAAACGAGTTTTAAGTGAGCTAAATCATATTCTCGATACCTAAACAACAAAAGTCAATTTTCAGAGGAGAAAAAGAGCTAAGAGCTTGAGCAATGAATTCAAATCCATAGGAGACATCCGTGTAATTCCATATACTTTGGTAATCGTATCCAGTTTTTGGTAATCATTCGTTTAACTCGGTTAGTTTAACCTTGGCTAAATTATTACCTTGTATAATTATGACGTTTGAAGGATAATACCTTCGGGTATTATCCATTATTATGAAGATCTGAATGTTTAGTGTTTGTTTATATCGATTTCTTGATTTATCGTTGAGTGCTTGTTTATGTTTATCAATTTATACTTGTTTATGCGCTTTTGTATGCGACCTATCCCATTCAACTGGATCTAGCAAAGTGACCAAGCGGATCTAGAGTCCGAATAGCTCTCATAAAGTAATTTATACATCTAGAATAATAGTTACACAAGTATTGTCCTTCTAGTCTGTGCTAGGATACGCATCAGCTTAACTAGTTTATTGGATATTGTCGATGGTTTTATTTATCATGTTGACCTAGCAGTAACTAGATTAATTCAACAATAACTGTTCTCTGATGCATTGGATTAGTTGGACAGTGGCTACTAGTGTATAGATTCCCATTAAGCGGTAAGTGGGTAAAGTCTCTATGAGCTAAGGTTTAACAAGATCACCATTGCTTTAATCCCTAAGATAGATTATAATAAGAAAATAAGGATGCTTTATGCTGATGCTTTAATTGTGATAGAATTAATGTGTCTAGGTCTTAGGATGATGTAACGCCTAAGTCTTAAGAATGATATGCCACCTCGAGAGAAGAAATCATTGCACTTTAAATAAATAAACCAACACGTTTAATCGATTAATAATGGTTAATACAGTTTTTCTTATATAAGTACGAACCCGGCTCTTTTATCTTTTATCTATTAGCTTGCGTGGGTAACAGTGTCTTGAATTGATTGTAGTCACCAACCAAACCGTGCCAGTCTCTCAGGCTAAAAACCCCCAATTTTCCAGTTAGAATTAGGATTTAGACTGACATAGGTTTAACATGGGATTAAAATAGAATTAACATAGATTAGATAACCAATATATTAATTAAATTGATAGATTTAACCTCGCTCTCAATGATCGACACCCTACTTACCACGAAACTACTACCGATCAGGTACACTGCCCGTTAAAGTGTTGTTTTTGGTTGAGTCGGCAAAATATAAATTTAAAACTTGAAACAATAAAATATACACCATACAACGACACATCAGTGGTCTATGGTGAGTGCAGGCACATATACGCCGTATCTTCCTTGATGGATACGGCGTATTAGTTGTCAGAACAGTAATTTTCAAAATATCTTCCTTTAAGCTCTAGAATGCGTACCTTTTAGTTAATCTTCACCAAGTACTCTATTATTACTGCAATTCTCAAATACAAATGATTAAGTAACAATTATTTGCAATAATTATACAAAATGGGTTAATTACATGGGATAAATGATGCTATAAAAGTGACGTTATTTGATGTCATCATATATCCCCCCACTTGAATCATACTTGTCCTCAAGTAGCCTTTAGAAGTTTATGAAAATGTATCCTTAAGGATTTTTCTGTTTAAGCATTTATTTGATCTATTACAAGTACACAACCAAACACCTCATGAAATAGAAAGATGAAAACACTCAAACCACTCAACTAATCTATGTGCTAACGTATAACTAATTCACTCAATTTCTCGGTCATGACGAATATTCTATCATAGGCTTG
Organism: Tanacetum coccineum; assembly: GCA_026074375.1. Classification (NCBI taxonomy): domain Eukaryota; kingdom Viridiplantae; phylum Streptophyta; class Magnoliopsida; order Asterales; family Asteraceae; genus Tanacetum; species Tanacetum coccineum. The sequence continues at coordinate 4,751 of BQNB010189540.1, read as the reverse complement.
GCAAGGATACACATCTCCACCACTAGAGCTAACGAGTAATAAGTTTATAAAGGTAAAAAGGGTTTTTATTAAAGGCTTAGGGTTTGATCAGTCTACAATCTTTCAACCAAAATTCCACACCAACAAGGCACTCAAGCACACATACATGGGCCCGAAACGACGAAATAGACGGGTGTTGCAGATCACTCCTCATTCAAGTTTAACCAATGGTTAGATGAAAAATGATATAGGGTAGGGATCTTATAACTTTCACCAAGTAGGAAAGCCAAACCAACACGATGCATGCTGAGACATGCCAATACATGGCCTGAACGACAAGAATAGACATGCATGCTTCGAACACAACATCCTCATTCGCGTAAAACCCATGGTTAATGATTAGGAAAGGGAATTAAATTGTTGTTAAACAAAAATTACGAAACAAATAGACTAGGTCCAAGATATAAGTTGCTAGACACTTTTTCCAGACCGTTACTATGATAAAGATACAACTATTCACAAGCGTCTTGATCATTGATCAAAAACAACAACCTGAGTTGACGTTCTCGTAACGGTCAACTTCCCAATCATCTTATACTTTACATACTTTTACAAGACAAGTGGCGATATCTACCACTTTATACAATACTCTACATCGTTGACTTATAAGACGTATCAACGAATAATCGATCCTTCGTTTAATTCCTTCGGTCTAAACTTTTGCGAAACGATTATCTTCAAACTTTCCTTCTCGTTTTTGTTGTGATTTTTCTAGTTTTTTCGTTTTTTTAAACAACGAAACTCGGTGTAATTTCACCATCTTCACGATCATAATAACTCTGGATAATTCTTTCGGTAATTCTTCATTCTTCAGACGTACCAATAATTGCGTTGGTAGTAAAAATACATGAGTTTTGACTACTTTATACATTTCCATTTGCAATGCGCAAATTTCTTCCCAACCGTACCAAAGATAGAAAATTGACACAAGACTCGGGAAATACATACTTTACACTTTAAGCAACTAGCAACTGATAAATGGACTTAATCTAACAGGGTATGCTAAAGTGTAAAGGTGTAACGAAACAAAACATTTGTGGTAATTTTTCCTAAAGGCTTGGCCTCTACAGGTTTTTTCTAGGGGTAAACTTACTCTTAAGACTAAGAAGTTAAACAAAGGGTTTATATGGGTATTTAACTAACCAGTGTAGTTAGTTTAATAAAACACATATGAAAAGGCATTTTGGGTGTAATCCTAGAAATTTACCAATTTAAACAAGTTACTCCTCTAAATCCATAGTACTCATTTGTGGTCTTCGAATAAGATAATATCAAGCCAAGTTTTAAGTCTACAAACATCACCCGGCACACTCATATTTGGTGGAATTTTGGTAAAGATACATTTAGAACTGGATAAGGTTAAATCCTTCATAATATCTAATAAGGGTATTGTGTCAGGTTATGTAACATGTAAAAATTTCACAAAATTATGCTTGAAATTTTTTTTAATTAGCATATTTAAGCATTTATGTGATAAATAGGAGAATATACATTCTAATGCCTATCCCACGACTTGAATTATACAACGTCCTCGTTGTATAGTGTTACATTAAAAACGGGAATTCAAAAGAGTTAGAATGTAGAAACTCCCTGATATTTTGCATCGGTTTGATTCTCCAATTAGCGTTTATAGAGGCAAGAATTTCGGTTGAATAGCCGTCTTAAATTCAAGACTTCCAACCCTTCTAAATTTCCATATCGTAGATTCTTCACCAACATCGTCGATTTCTCTTCTTTCAGCGAGGTCCTGTGCAAGTTATAGGAAAAACGATGCATTCCTATCTTGGTACCTACGGTTAATTTAAACTAAACTAAATAAACTGTACATGAAACCAATACGCCGTATCCATAAACCGGAATACGCCATAGCAAAAAACCTGTAAAAAGTATCTAATACGGGTCAGTCTGTTAAATATGTCGTATCATGTGCATGAATATGTTGTATTGACAGAACTGACAATAATGTTTTAAAGTGCATCAAAATAAAGGATTGATAACGTCCATACAATCAATACGCCGTATGGTATAGAGCGGATATGCCGTATTGATGTCTGGGAAGACAGACTCGATACAAATAAATAACAATCCGGGTTGTCTCCCGGGAAGCACTTTTGTTTACAGTGAAGTCTTTAAGTTAGACTTTTCCCTTCCTTCACTCGGCTCATGTTACCATCCATCCTTCGTCCATCATGCGAAAGATTTCTTGATATGCTCGACATGCATCTTCGCTTGTACTCGTCAAATCTTCGTATTCATCTTCTTTAGCAACAACATACTCTTCGTCAGCTTCTAACGAATACTTGATCATCTCGAATCTTCTTATATTGCAAACCGGCAACTCAATATGAAATCAAATAATTCACATCTTTCATCATCTTCATGTCCATTATCCCAACTTTTCCAACCTTCATTATTCGGTTCAACATCTTCATTGATTAATCCATCCATGGTAGCCTTATTTCTTAAAGCCTCTTCTTTCAGCTTGCTATCCTTCAAAGCATCGTACCATTTCTAATCTTAGTAACGAAGCGTGTTTCCAATTATGTAAGCTCCAGGCAAGTTTCCTCCATTACAGTATTCATCATTCCTCCAACTACATGTTGTCCATTCTGAACTTCGAGTTTTATAATTGAAAGGTTTGTAATAATGTGTAACTGGTGTTGGTTCTTTCCATGCTCCATAATCCGTCCACAGTTTTTCGTGTACCCATGGCACATCTTTGTTTCATTCGTAAATCCAATCGTCCTTAAATTCTTCATAAGTCTTGAATCCTTCAATGTCTTTAGTAAGGAGATCATGATCTATCTTGAGTAGGTAATTGAACTCTTTGAATTTTTCGCACAGCGCTGTTTCATAATCGAACATGTTTGTTTCAATTCTAAAGATTTCACCAATTTCTTGTTCATCGTCGTGATCAGTTTCCTCAAGATCGGAAGGTTCTTCATTTGTTGGCTTAATTTCGTCACTTCCCAATTTCCGATAATCCTACAAAGCTCCTTTATATCCATCGTATTGTAGTTCACAAACTTTAAGGCCAACCAGTTTTTGAACTTGGGATTAGTAGGGTCCCACTTAATTATGGGTGTGTTAATCTTGCCAGTGCGGAAAGGCGGGTAGTATTTTTTTAAAAAATTAAGTTAAATCGACCCAACTAGTATGGATATCCTTTAATTTCATCAAATTTTGTTATTAGACTTTATTTTGTTTAGTTTAATATAGCTTGTAATAAGGTTTATTATGCTTTAAGTAAGAAATAACCTAATAGCCAAAGTTTAGGGACTAGTATTGACAAGTTAGGAAAATAAGGAAGGAAATCCTCCCTCATATTGCCTATAAATATCCCTCTAATCTTCATTAGAGGGTGATGCCCTTGTAATTAACTCTCATTTTTCCCTTCATAATAACATTTGAATTTTCCCTTTACTTGCTCTCATTCTCTCTAATCTTAGATGTTGATATGATTGATTCAAGATTCATGTGACCTATCATGCTGAACTCCTTGTCATGCACTACCTGAAACAAGGGATAAACAATCAGTAGGATTTGCTCTGAAGAAAGATAGAAAAAAAATTAGCACGAAAATCAAATAGGAAAACCAAGATTTCTATTTCTGTTCCAGATGATCGATACGTCGTATCCAATGGGAGTGGATACACCGAATTGATCAGTTGAATGAATACGTTGTATTGGACAGAAAGTTGGATACGCCGTATCCAATGGAAGTGGATACGCTGTATTCAGCTATTGACCAGAACAATGTATTAAGAAAAACAATTAAATACACAAACAATTAAACACACATATATACAAACAAACAATTAAAGACAAATATACAAAATTTATAGAATATACAAGAATATACATTAATCTAAATTACACTACTCCTAAGGGTTAGATCTAATCTAATGTTAAAAACCAAAATATTAAATAAAAATCAAGATTAATTCTCACTCCCTAGCAGCGGCGCCAAGAACTTGATGTGTTGTAGTTAGGGGTGTGATTTGTGATTCAAGTTCTAAATTTATATTTTGCCGACTTAACCATTAACAACACTTTAACGGGCAGTGTACCCGATCAATAGGAGTATCATACCATTCTAAATCTGGGTAATAGAGCATGTTTCCTACTATGTAAGCTCCTGGTAAGTTTCCTCCATTACAATATCCATCTTCTTTCCAGCTACAGGTAGGCCACTCCGAATACCCACTTTTATAATTAAATGGTCTACAATAATGCACAACTGGAGCTGGTTCAGTCCATACTCCAATTTCAGTCCATGGTTTTTCATGTACCCATGGTACGTTCTCGTTTCATTCATAAATCCAATCACCCTTGTATTCTTCATAAGTCTTGAATCCCTCAATTTCTTTAGTTAGGAGATCAAGATCTATCTTGAGTAGGTAATTGAACTCTTTGAATTTTTCGCACAGCGGTGTTTCATAATTGAACAAATTTGTTTCAATACTAAAAAATTCACTGATTTCTTGTTCATTATCATGATTAGTTTCCTCAAGATCGGCACTTTCTTCATTTGTTGGCTCAATTTCGTCACTCCCCAACTTCCAGTAGTCCCATAAAGCTCCTTTAGTGAATATATCCATAGTTTTGTAGTATACAAACTTTGAGGCCAATGATCCGTGTAGAAACAAACAAATTTAATATACTTATTATATTAATTCCGTAAGAATTTCTTTGCCAAAATACTTCTCAAC
>BQNB010189539.1:0-11862 GCA_026074375.1 Tanacetum coccineum | reverse complement strand
TGGCGAAAATAATTGTAAGATGTAACTGTAAATTTAAATGAAGCAGAGTTAAAAATATATTATTATTATAAGCTACAAAAAGTAGTTTTGATTTTAAGAAATTAAAAAAAAAAAATTATTAAACGAACATATCCCTAGGCTCGTATTGATTAATAAGTACAAGTGTAGAACTCACTCAAAAAGCTATCTTGTAAGATGAGAGGACATCTTGACTTATAAACCACCAATCAATCTCATACTTGGCCGATGTGGGATCGTAACAATACCTACGCTTTGAAGAACCAACGTCCTCGTTGGTCACGGCTATGTTGGTCACGGTTGACACCCCTCTTTGTGTCTAAGTCACCACTCTAAGCTCGTTGGTCATGACTATCTTGGTCACGTTGTCACCCTTCTTTTTTCGGGCCCAAGCCACCACTCCATAGGCCACCACTTCAAGTGTTGGAACCTTGAAAGGTAGGGCTAGCTCTGATACCAATTGATACGAACCTATCTCATACTAGGCTCGTATTGGTTCATAAGTCCAAGTGTAGAACTCACTCAAAAAGCTAGCTTGTAAGAGGAGGGGAAACCTAGACTTATAAACCACCAACCAGTCTCATACTTGGCCAATGTGGGATCATAACAATACCACACGCTTCAAAGAGCCAACGTCCTCGTTGGTCACGGCTATGTTCCCTCTATTTGGGTCCAAGCCACCACTCCGAGCTCGTTGGTCACGCCTGGCACCCTTCTTTTTTCGGATCCAAGCCACCCACTCTGAGTGTTGGAACTTCGAAAGGTAAGGATAGCTATGATACCAATTTGTACGAACATATCTCATACTAGGCTCGTACCGGTTAATAAGTTTAAGTGTAGAACTCACTCAAAAAGCTAGCTTGTCAGAAGACACCTTGAAGACACCTTGACTTTTAAACGACGAACCAATCACAATCAAACAATGTTTAGATTATAGGTAGCTTATTTATTTTATAAAAATAAACATTAATCTTTTCGTAATAACATATAGGCATGCTTCTTCTTTTAACAAAAAGTTATACAAGGTTGATCAATGTGTGTTACTCGGTTCAAGGCCGAGTAAAACATACCGAAAAAGGCATAAAACCGAAACCGATAACAATGGCCCGCAACAACGCGCGAAAAATTAACGTCCCGCAGCAACGCGCGAGTAATCTTGCTTGTTCTATATATTTATGATTATCGCTTTCGGTTTAAGCCAAACCCTGAGAAAAACACACCTAAAACGTATAAACTGAACCGAATCGAACGGACCGACACAAAACCGAACCGAATCGAGTCACTTTGGTTCTGTTCTCGGTTCATGTCTTCCACAAAATCGGTTTTTGATTCGGTTCAGTTTGGATCGGTTTTGACTCGATGCTCAACCACTCGGTTCTTAACGTAAAGATATAGACAAAACGCATAACACCTTCTCACAACTTCGACTACCGCCACTTCACTGTTGAACATTAAACCCCCGTAGGTATAACTTTATTATTGATTATTATTTATAGATTATAAATGTATCCATTTAACCCTAATGGACCATAACCTTACATTGTGTTTGGGCCATATCTATCATCTAATACTCCCCCAATCCAAACGGCAAAATCGCAAAAGCTTAGATTGGGTGAGAAAGCTAAATAAACATTAAAGCATTAAATTTTTTGTTTATGAAGATGTTCGACAGCAAGCGGATATTAATCTTCATTATGAAGCAACAACATAAACAAAGAAACAAAAATAATAGTAAAGCTTATACTCGGCAATCAACTTCCGGCAGAGCGTGGCGGTGCGTCCGACAGACGACGAAAGTTTAAGAATCAGACCTGCCCCAATACTGTGTAAAAGAGTAATATATTGAATGTCTTAACAAAAGAGATTCCAACATCTATTATTGCTTTCTAAACGAGCAACATAATTATAACCCTGCCCTAAGCCCATAATTATGCTTGAGTACATAATCAAGTCATCTAACACTCCTCCCGCAGTTTGAGCGGAGGAAATCGATCAGTCAAACTGGATCGAATGTTGAGATCATCTTCTTACTTTTTTTTTGGAGGTTTGTTTGCTTCTTCGTTTTTGCTTATTTGCACGAAGATAAAGTTGTATTTGGCGGCAAAGTTAGATATTGTTTGACGACCTTTTCCTTTTTTTGCGTCATGACTCGCTTTGCCTTTGGTAGAAGAGGCAATTTTATTTGATCAACTATTTTCTTCAAAGACGACAATGATCTCCGGCGTTAAAACAGGGGGAGTTATGCACATGAGACAAAAATAGCTGATTTATGATTAATCAACATAATTTGAGTGTGTTTTGACAGTTAAAGTAAGGTATTAGGGTTAGACGTGTTTTGATGGAGGTATTAGGGTTAAGGTTAAGCTCTGATTTGCCGCTTGCTATGTCCTAGAAGAGAACGTCGTAGTTTTTGAGTTAATATACAATGAACCCAAAAAAAAATATTAACGCGTAAAAAGGCAATTAAGATTAGAAAACTTTCCAAAATTGGACTAACTCAATCATGTTGTAGAAATCAGAGGGAAACTGATCATAGCATACTCTATCGTTGGTTTAATTGCTAACTTGTATGCCAGAGATACTAATGAGGAATACGCAGAAAGCATGATAGGGGTGGCAAATAAGTTGCTTGGGTTATTGTCGAAAGGACTTGGACTGGAAGAAGATGAAGTGAAGCAAGCGTTGGGAGGGGAAGACTTGATCTACATGTTGAAAATAAACTACTACCCACCATGTCCATGCCCCGAGCTTGCTCTTGGGGTAGCCCCACATACTGACATGTCTTCAATCACCATACTTGTCCCGAATGATGTTCAGGGTCTACAAGTCTTTAAAGATGATCATTGGTATGATGTTGCTTACATTCCTAATGCTCTCATTATTCACATTGGTGACCAGATTGAGGTAATCAATTTCACGTACGTCGTATATTCACTGTCATACTTGCATTGCCTGAATTTTTACTATAACGCAAAGTTTAATATGTTTTGCAGATACTGAGCAATGGAAAATATAAGAGTGTGTATCACAGATCAACTGTCAATAAGGAGAAAACAAGAATGTCCTGGCCAATATTTTTGGAGCCACCACCAGAGTTTGAAGTTGGACCAATTCCGAAGCTCGTCAATAAAGACGATCCACCAAAATACAAGACCAAGAAGTACAAAGACTATGTCTATTGCAAGCTAAACAAGCTTCCACAGTGAAGGATTCATTCATTTTAATTCATCTGCAAACGTATATGTACTCTTGTGTGCGTAAACTGTTAATTTACTTAAATGCCGGATTGTAATATGAGACTCTGATCGACTTTAGTTCAAAGCTATATGAACATACAATAATAAGAAGAGAAACTCATTCATCCGCTTTGGTATTTAAAATATCTTGCTTTAGACAGTACCTTATCAAATAATGAACAGTTATACCTATGCGGGTCATTTCTGTTAACGGATTCTGCCCTACATATATACAAACACTAAGACCCTTTTCAAAAAGTGAATGCAAATTTTCGTTGGTTCTCGAGCTTTTAAACTCATCAAGTGTCACAGTCTTTACTTTTCATGACCGAGAAATGGATTCGAAACTGTACAGTTTTTCAATATTTGACCAAACTGGACCATCAAATTTGCAGATCGGTTTTCATATCCTTATGCATTGTCCGAAGAACTAAAGAGACTTGCTCAACTTGTTCTTTAGTAGAACAAGCCGAAAGAAGCACTCTTGCGGTTCCTCCATCAGGGTAACATCCATCGGTGATCATTTCTTCAAAGATTTCTAAGCACCTCGTGTACTGTTTCTTTCTAGAATAGGCTCCAAGACGAGAAGTCCACGTCACTACATCCTTCTGCAAATTCTTGGTTGGTAGCAATCGGAAAATCTCTTCCATTTGCTCAAAATAGCCGGCACGTCCATACATATTGATTAAGATGTTGTACGTGCTGATATCTGGTACATATGGTCTGCTTTCCATAACTGCTAAAACTTCTTCCATCTTTTTGAAATGACCCATTCGCCCATAAACATTTAGCATAGTGTTGAGCACAAATGTGTCTGGTTCGACCCCAGATTTGTGCATCTGGCTCACTATTTCTTCACATTTTGACACGTTGCCAACTTTGGAATAGGCTGAGAGAAGAACCATATGTGATTTCATAGTAGGTTCAATTCCAAGCCGCTTCATCTCCTCAAATACTAATCGAGCATCTATAGCAAAAACATAATCGAGCATTCAATTAGATTATTATGAAGACAAAAGGCACAACATTGTAGCTACATATCTTAAACATATTTGCTTGGGCTTGGGCTTGTGCTGTTAGTAAAGTAGTATTTGTCCAAAAAAAAGTAGCATTTGACCACTCCAACCAATTTTTTATCATATAATTTACATGATTTGTTTTGCAATCTTACTAAAAGCTGATTTCCTAAGGGCGAATGTGTGTGAAAATGTTAGTTATGGTTTCAAGTAAAGAACAATCATGCCAGAGATCAGATATGTGATACTCAGATACTTCTAATAGCTTTTCTTGCCTTCGTGAAGACCAGATCTTCCATAGGCATCAACCATGATGTTAAAGGATGCTCTATCAGGTTCACAACCCATATGCTACATAAGCAAAAAAAATTCTACAACGCCATACGGAAAACCTGCCCGGCTGTTGGAAAAACAGAAGCACATTTTTTATAGATAGTTATATCATTAAAATACAAGATTTTTATATCTTTATAGATGTTTAGTTGCATCTGTTTGTATATATTATAAACCAATCTAATATGCATTCCAGCATGTGAACTGGCGTTTGAATGTATGTATATTAAAGTGACAACTTTTACACTTAGATGGAGTAGTCATCCTTAACATGCAACAAAAATACTTATGAAGAGACTTTCGAAATGACCTGTACGCTTCCATGAGTGCATTATAAGCGTAAACATCAGGTTCAATTCCAGCCTCCTGTAGTTTCTCAAATATCTCTTCTGCTTTCTCACAGAGACCTTCCCTAGCAAACGCATTTATCAAAGCAGTATATGTACATATATTGGGTTTGCACTTTTGACTTATCATTTCTTGGAATACCTTCAAAGCCATGTATGAACGATTCGCCTGCAAAGTAAATTAGACACACTTAGGACCCGGATAGTAGATAATATTTTATAGAAAAATCTCGATAAATAAAATCCTAACAGGATTCTGATCTTATTTCCTTAACACAAACATATTGAGAGACATGTGGTTTAAAAGCAAAAGGATGTAAACATCCACAAAATAAGACGCCTGTCTTTGGTTTAATGTCCTTTATTATGTACCGAGATTTGGTTACAATATTTCAAACACAAAACTCAAGATTTTAGAAAGATGGCTGAAGAGAAAGTCACTATTTGGGATGGTAAGTTAGTATTTTCAAGGTGGAAATGTAGATTGATAGAAGATAACGAATCACAAACACTTACAAAGTCGTTGCACTAATCACAAAGAAAACAAGAATTCTAAAAAAACTCAATTTAGAGGATGTCAACATTGGCAGGAAGACGTGACTTATATAACTGTACATAGAAGTGTCATCGGCCACTATTTGGATATTCACAAGTATTTATATTTACGAGCCTAGTCACACAGACTCAACTGTCCAACTAGCTGTTTTTGACTTTATAAAGTCAATTCCCCATACCCCTAGATTGGTACAGAATTACTTCATCTAGTTCATTAAACTTGTATCATATATCATAAACTACCTAAATATACTATCATCAGAATCAGTTTGCCCGTCTAAATTGTTTTCCTACATATGATCCATTATTAGTTACAGAGATTTATTAAGGTTGACTGTCACAACATAGTTCCTAGCTGATCACTGGTTTTATAAGTTAGGCAGTTTTATGTAAAAATGTAATATACTTTTTTTTTCACCTTTCCGTATAAGTTTATCAACATTGTGTAGGTATCAGTAGAGGGTTGGCAGCAATTTCTCTTCATCCTTTGATAGATCTCAATAGCTTTTTGTGAGTTTCGGCCCTTCACAAGACCATCGATGTAGGCATTATACACCACAGCACCTGCATATTTTTAGATAAGAATGTCTTGAAAAGTATACCATTTTTATAAGTAAAGATGTGTTCTATCACAAACTGTGTTCACGAAATAGATAAGATAGATCAAAGATCATAATACCACTGATCCACATAATCAAGGGTTATACTTTTCCTTAACAATTTACTATTGCCGATGGCTTAAACTCACTTGGAGAAAGATCGTATTTCCGCATTTCCATAAAGACAGCTTCAGCTTTTTCTAGTAACCCACACTTACAATAAGCCCTCAGAAGAAGTGCATAAGTATCCTCGGTAGGAATGCACCTAGCTTCTAGAAGGTTTAAGTAAGTAGACTCTGCCTTGTCAGCATAAGACTTTTGCCCAAAAGCATCAATAAGTAAATTGTAGCAAATGATATCTGGCTGGTAAGTACTCCTGTACAATATCCATTCACACATCTGTAACGAGAGTAGATTTTGCCTATAAGCCACATGCAAACTGAATATATATATATATGTACCAATTGACCGAATTCATGGCCTCATTCTAATATCATTCCTCATTATTTTTCATCTTTTATAAAAGTTATACCAAGAGAACATATTGGTACTTACGGTCTTACCAAAATGATTGGATCCCATATTTTACTAAGGCGAAATTGAACAGCAACACTGATGATATCGTCCCAAGTAGTATGGGTGGGAGGAAGACTACTAAGAGCACTGCATACCCTATTAACATCCTTTTCCTTTTTCATGAAGTTCAAAATCTGCTGAGCGTCGGGGCTCAACACTGGGAATATTCCATCCACGAACCCTGATCCATATTTCCATCCTTGTCCCCTTAAAGAACCACCTATATAGAGATGATATAACATACAACACAGTGACTAGTCTATAAAAAATTACACAATTTACAATATATATATATATCAGAAACATAAACACTTTCCTACGTTCCATATGATGAATCTGCATCATTTTGCCATGATCAAATGACATTTGATATATATTTGTAGTATGAGGGACTGCAATATATATTCTCAAATTAAGACATTCTAGAACATATAGTGAACTTGTACAGAACATACAGAAGATAAGTTTTACAACATTTAATTTGTACATGCATACCCCTTTTCCTGGAAACTTTTTTATGATTAAAGCTTGTTAATTTCCCTTGCTTATCTATATAAAGACTATCCCGCTTAAATTTCTCGCTACGCTGAGCATCAGAACTTTTAGCTGTCCATCGATAGTTGCAGTCGCAACTTGTTGGGTAGATAAGTAAACAATTTACTGCCAACTTGATAGTCAACCTACAAAGAAAGTTATCATTACTGGTTAGAAAAAGGATAAGTTACCACTTTTCTATATATACATTACAATTCACAATCATTTTAATATAGGAAATTGCAATGCAAATGAAAATTTTGTTATATATAAAACACATGAACTTGGCTTACATGAATAATTTTGATACATAGAAACAGAGTGAGTGACAGAGGCGTTATATTGATTAGTTTTCAAGTATGAAAAATATCTCAAGAAAAAAACAAATTTGTATCTTGTGTAAACGGTCAGTAGGCGCTCAAATTTAAGATAGAACCGGATATGTAACGTTTTTATATGAACCATGTAAACCAAACCGGGAAAAAGGTAATTTTATTTTGAAATAATAATTAAAAAGAAAGTTATCATTACTGGTTAGAAAAAGGATAAGTTACCACTTTTCTATATATACATTACAATTCACAATCATTTTAAGCCATAAATGACTTAGTGAAGTGTATAAAAGTACACCAAAACATTCAAATTTTAGACAAAAATGAATAACTTTTAAGTGATTTGACTAAATTACTTTTAATCTACACAACCAAAACTGATATGTTCTTTCTCCTACTCCTACATTGATATCACGATGGCCAAGGCACAACTTCAATTTTCTTCTATCTCCCAAAACTAAAAAACTTTAGTTTCTTTCTTGCTTAACTTCAAAATATAACAGCCTTCGAGACAAAACAATATGATTAAACCTTAATATTTCAAATGAAGATTTAATTTCGAACCAAAACAGTAAAATCAAGCCAAAACAGTGATGGATTTAATTTTTCGAATGAAGACAGTAAGATCGAGCGATTAAGAGTGGATTTGATGTGGGGTTGTCATGGTTATGTTAAAGATTGGATTTTAGATGTGGGTTTGCCATGGTTTGTTGTGTTTGTTGGGATTTGGTATGTTAGCTTGGATCCGATTTTTCGGGTTTGTTTTGAGATCTAAAGTCAACCATCAAAGTGGGCTGGAAATATTTGGCTTGTTTGGGTTTATCTTTGGATGTGGGTTTGAAAGACCTCGTGAAACAAATAGTCAGGATAGTCATCGGTTGCCGAAAAAAGTTATCGGAATCTGGGTATTAACATGAGAAAGATGAAGATTGAAGAAGAAAAAGGTATTTTAGTCAAATCAGTTAAAAAGTTATCCATTTTGTTTCAAATTTGAATGTATACATGTTTCGGTGAACCTTTATAAAGTTCAGTAGTAAATTTCAATAAGTACATTAGTTATTTATAGCCTTTGCCCTCATTTTAATATAGGAAATTACAATGCAAATGAAAATTTTGTTATATATAAAACACATGAACTTGGCTTACATGAATAATTTTGATACATAGAAACAGAGTGACAGAGGCGTTATATTGATTAATTTTCAAGTATGAAAAATATCTCAAGAAAAAAACAAATTTGTATCTTGTGTAAACGGTCAGTAGTTATTCAGGCGCTCAAATTTAAGATAGAACCGGATATGTAACGTTTTTATATGAACCGGCTGGTCTCATGTAAACCAAACCGGGAAAAAGGTAATTTTATTTTGAAATAACTATTACATATATCTCCGAACTCCAATATAACCTTATTTGTGTGCACCCACGGGACTTATACATAAAGAATGAATGAATTCAGTAATAATTTCGTTATTACGATTTTAAGTGGATTATATATTTTTTTAAGAACATCTAATGTTTACATGTTTGATTATGTTGTTTTTTTTTTACTTTGCTCCGTGTAAATTAATATAAACTCACTTAAATTCTTACCGTTCGAATCTCAGACTCTTTTTACTCTAAATATTTTTATTCGGAATAGTTAGTCTTAATTATTAATCAACAAACCAATTACATCAACCCGTGCACGTACGCAATTTAGACACGGGTAATAATATTTGAATAATTTTGTTTTGAAGTTAAATATTGTGATAATTTATATAATCATGATTTTGTAATGTTTAATATTTTTCTATATAATTATATTAACATTTTAATACTTAAATAGTTACAATACCCATGAACGCACGAGTTTTATATATTAATATCAATTGATATTTTGTATAGAATTTTGTTGCACAAAGGATTTGACTTTGTTTAATTAAAATTTTAGTTATCTTGTTTTAGACATTATGTGTATTTAGTAGCATATGACGACCTTGAAAAAATACGTGTCGTTGTAATATGTAGAATCCCGTCTATTTATTTTCATTTCACACTAAGGTGTGAGGTCGTGTCTTCATTTTGATATTTATATTCCTGTTAATAATAATTTACTCCGATTTTTAAACTCGTACGCTGGTTAAACTTATAAAGAGGAATACCATGAGTTTAAATGCGAGTAGTTTAAAAAGAATTTTTTTTCCGGATATCCTTACTTAATCTCATAAAGAATAATAAATGAGTCGTTCGTATATCTACAATCTCGTATATTCATTTACATTTTATAGTAACTCGTGTTTTTCTTTTTATATTTACAATTTCGTGTAAATACATTAGTTTAATATATATTAATATATATAACAATAACATATTGTTGTATTTTTTTATAAAATATAAAAAATATGAGTTATTTAATAAGTTTATATTATTACTAAAAAACATGAAAACTAATAAGTATATTTTACTAAAATTTAACAACTAAAATTTTATTAATTACCCTCTCACTTGTTAGGTTTTTTTTACAAAACTGACACATATGTTTTCTAAGCACATTTTATAAATTAGACGAAAATTTAATATTTTGACCAAATTGAGATTCCATTTTGACTTTTATTAGTCAATCGCATTGCTTGATTTTGCTAAGTGTTAAAATAGAAACAGAGAATAACTCGTGCTTTCATTTTGATATTTATAATCACACATATACATATATGTTGTGTTTGTAAACGGCGTGTCAACCAAAAACTTCAAACGACGAAATTAAAAGAACACTCAAAAATAACAACATGCAACAACTATAACTCACGGATCAACACTATTAAATGACAAATTTAATAAACACAAATCATCAACACGATCACCGATCAATAAAGTAAATAAATAAAAAGCTATTACTTACATGCAACACTAAACGATTTTCGTTTGAATATTGTTGCTCCAGATCTTGATTTTGGTTTATGTGTGTGTGTATGTGTCTCGGTTTGTGTTTGTAAGTGTGAGTGTTTGTTTGTTTTATCCCGCGCCTGTATATATGCAAAACCCCCAAAATGACATCATTTTGTTTAAGTAATGTATTAAACTGCACTCTTGACCTCAAAACAACATCGTTCCACCCCAAAACGACTGCGTTTGGACCAAGCCCGCTCACACCCGGCCCATCCCAAAGACGTCATTATTGAACCTTCAAAACGCGGTCGTTTGCTTCGCTATTGTATAAAAGGATAATTTGGTACACATTTTAAGGCATCCATTACGATAAACATTTGTAAAGTTTATAATACTGGTGTCTAGTCATCTTAAATCATAAATTCTTAAAAAAAATTCTTGTTCTAAACCTTTCTTCATTGTGCATAAACTTCTTAAGACTTTATAAAATCTCATTAAATATAAAAGCATTAAATTTCGAAGAGGTTCAAGATATTTGGTGCGTTTAGTTGGGGGAAAACACACTTGTTTTCACAAAATGTTTTGTGAGAAACAAGGAAAACAGAGATCGCGTTCATCATTATTTTCCAACAAAATTCTCTACAAAACACAAAACATGCATTTCCCAATAAGTGAAACTACAAAACACATTTTATTTTGTTTTTTTGAGAATGAAAAACAGTATCATATGAACGCGTTTTTTATGTTTTGTGGAAAATAAATAATAAATCTCCTCTTTTTTTTACAAATCTAAAAACATAAAACTAGGAAAAAAAATTTCCAACTAAACGCAACCTAAACATTTTCATTCCATATAGCATTGTTTTTTTTTTTGACTCTTTTGCAAATGATTTGTGAAGTATGTGGCTAGTTTTCAAGTTTGCATCTTTAAGAAAAATAATAACTTAATTGGTATTTGCATTAAAGGACCAAAGATAAAAATACAACCATTGTTTGGTGCCCCGGCACGATCTGATTCTTGGGCCATATCTCAGCGAGCTGTAAACCTCGGGCACCACTTGAGTAAGTTATACCCACAACTCTACTCTTCTTTCTTGTTCATTTCAATACTAAACATTGAAGTTCATTTGTCCTTTTTACAATATTTTTTTTAAGAATGTGGGTCAAAAGTTATGGGATGAATCTTGCTTGATCCATCGAGAGTTGTTTGCCTTTACATTAGGTTTTTGTTTGTATTTCTAATCCTCTTATTTTCGCAAATAGTTTAGGTTATAAGATTGCAATCTACTTTCGACTCAACTTCTTTTTTGTTTCACTATGTGCTTTCAACTTTTGAAAACTGTTTGGATTAGCTTATGATTAATAAGTTGATGATGAGCTCAAATGTTTGTTAAGGTAAGACATGGGTTAATAAGCTCATAAATAGTCACAATTTTTAGGCTTATCAAAAC
>BQNB010189538.1:0-11862 GCA_026074375.1 Tanacetum coccineum | reverse complement strand
ACTTGGACGAGCATGTTCTCAGCAACTCCGATCGGGTATTGGTAAGTATGATTAGCTAAGCGGATACTCATCCTTGTAGGTTTTAAGGTATTCTCAGAGATTGATGTTTACAGTGAATATGGCATCAAGTTGATGCGTGCGCCAAGATCGACCAAGGTTAAACATTCAATTGAGTTTGCTAAGGTACACAGAATCACAAAGCTTCCAGGATTACCTAGTTTAGGTGGGAGCTTGTTTTGAAAAATTGCAGAGCATTCTTCATTTAAGAAGGTAGTAGAAATTTGCTCCATCTTACTTTTGTTGCCCACGAGATCTTTTAAGAACTTTCCATAATTGGGCAAGCCGGCTAGGACATCAACGAGGGGTACGTTGATTCTAACTTCTTTGATTAGATCAATAAACTTTGCATAACGTTCTTCCATCTTTTCTTTGCGTAGGCATTGAGGGTATGAAATTTTTGGTTTATACGCCTTGAGTGGTGGTGGATCCGATTTAGTTTGTTTGAAAGAAGACGACTCTACTTCCTTTTCGGATTCATCAGCCTCATCTTCACTATCATCGTGGATGATGGTGGTTTTGGCATTAAGGTTGACGGGCGGATCATATGTCTTACCACTTCATGTGAATACGGCATTCACATGCTCATTTCGAGCTGGTGGTGGTCGGTAAGGCTTGTCATTTTTTGAGTTAGGTTTTGGGCTGGTTTGAGTATTACTCAGGAGTGAACCAGTTGGTCGAGAGGAACATTGGTCGAAGAGTTGACCAAACTTTGTTTCGAGGTCTTGAATCACAGCTTGGTGATTCTTTTTTCCTTGCTCAACTTTGGTTTTGAGGTTGAAGAACTGGGTTTTGACAAAGTCATTCGATGAATTTTGAGCGACCATGAACTCTCGCATGGTTTTTTCAAAGTCAGATTCATCGAATTTCTTTTCGGGTGTTGGTGTAATGGAAGGGTTGTCTTCTCGAGGTTTGGGAGTTTCGGTTGTCATCTCTTGGTTGACGGTCACGCCAATTTCCAAAACTCCTATCATAGTAGTTTCCTCGATAACCTCCGTAGGCATAGTTGGCTTCTTCATCTTTAGGACCTCCCATAGGCTTGTCATCACACTCCGATGATGGGTGAGGACATCCACAACTATTGCATCCATCTCGCATTTTCTTCATTTCTCTTTTGATCTCTTTGAATTGCGAGTCGATCTTCGTGGTCAATGCTTCCATATTTTCCATGAGTTTGGAGTTGTCGCTACCTTCTGCGAAAGCAACAGTTTTCGGAAGGGGTTTGGCTTTGATGTCCTTAGACCAATTGAGTTTCAAGAGCACTCGATCTTCGAGCAACCGGTGCGCTTCGTTAGGGGTCTTGTATAGAAAGATTCCTACGGCATCAAGGATAGCTTGTGTGGTCTCGAAGCCCATGGTAGAAGATTTGGATGATGGTTCCTCATCATAAACCATGTCCGTGACAACTACGAAGTAAGTCATTCATACGTAGCCAAGCATCAACAAGAGATTCGTTAGGATGTTGGGTGAAACCTTGAATTTCTCCCATGAGTCGGTCGAACATTGCGCGTAGAAAGAATCGACTTACGAAAGGTTGTCTCATTTCTTCCCAAGTACTGATAATACCGGGACTTAATTCGTTGAACCAAACTTTAGCATCACCAGTAAGGGATGACGAGAAAAGTTTAAGCTTGATTGTGTCCGCGTTGGTATTGCCATATCAAAACATTGCGTAAATCTCGATGAATTCGGCGATGTGATTGTGCGGATCGGCCCACGCACGTTCGTCAAATTTTTGGTCTTTGATCATCGAGAGGTGATGACCTTTTAGGTAAAGTTGTCTCTGAGGTCAACCGCGACGATAGCAGGCTCGGGAGTGGGTGCTACGGCTCAGTTGTTTCCCCACATAGGTTGATCGTCAGCCATTGGGAATGATAAATCAAGGAAGGGGTTGTAAATGACTTCGGCTTCGAAGAGGTTTTTGAAAGGTGGGTATTTAACTTTAGGAACTCGGTTTTCTACGGGTACAAATGGGTTTCTCTTCTTTTTCTTCTTCTTCGTTCGGTGAATGAAATGTTCGGGTTCTAAATAAGGAGTAGTTGGTTCTTGTCCCGAAGAACGGGTGTGCATTCAGGAGCAAAACACAACTAGGAGTGGATCCGAGTAGGGATTGGTTATGCGAAAAAGGTGTAAAATGTGGTACGAAAAAGTAAGGCTTGGTTGCCTTGAAGAATGATGATGATTTCTTGATGTTCTTGACCTCCTAAGATGGCTTCTTCCTCCTCAAACTTCTGGGTTTTTTCTGGGTTTCTAAGAAGGGATTATGGCTTTGAGAGAGAGTGTAGATTACTACTAGAGTGTAGTAGAGAAGATTATTGATGGGATGGTGAAAACACTAGCTATGAGGTCCTATTTATACTACTAGGAAGGCCTTGGGGGTATTGAATGCTAAACTTAGGGCCAAAGGGTCATAAAATGCCAGGCACAAAGGCTCTAGATCCTTCTTGATCGTTCATGGAGCTTCAAAATTCGAATGAAGGAGATGACGCAAACGAGCCGGGTGGCTCGTTGCTTCAGCCGGGCGGTTGGCCACGCGTCCCAAAATACAAGTTTCTTGATTTCGCGTTTAAGCTTCCCGTTTGAGTTGTGCTTGGTCGTGGGTCATTATACTTCAGTAAAATTTCATTTTAGCTTATTCTTGGGGCTTGGAAGCTTGAATGGTTGGTTCTTTTACTCTTGAAATGCTTCCGATCTTTACTCTTGATCCGAAATTCTTCGTACTTATATAAAACTTGATTTCTTCGCCATTTCTTCGCTTTTCCTGTATTTGGCTACAAATAAACTTGCAAACACACTTTGGTACAATTAAGTAACAAAACCATAGATGAATAGCCAAATAACATATACAAAAGTACGGATAACGCTACTAAAAACATGTACAATTTGAACGTTATCACTAAGGTCTAACAGGATCTACACTAGCATCAATACTATGAAATCTCGAGGATCATGCAACATGCAAATAAGATATCCTATAAATGATAATTCAACAAGAAACTAACATCAAAACCATAACAAAATCATAGCAAGACTAGCACTTAAGGTGCTTAGCCACTCATGCTACAGAATACACAAGAAATAAATAAAGAACTAATGGATTGAGAAAACATAATATTCGTATAATTCTTTTGAAGAATGAATAATACAATAAATAAGTAAAGTGATATCTCCCTTGAACTAAGTGGTGGATGAGCCGAGTTTTGTTCTCCTTTAGAAGCCCTAGATGTTCCCTGGAACTTCTTGCGGGTGAATGATCCGAATGAGCTGTTATTAGGGCTGTATTTATATTATTCGTTTCAACTACGGCGTAGTTAAGGGTATAAACTACGACATAGTTACGCTGAGTTAGGTTTTCCTCTTGCAGGCTAAGTGTAGCTACAACGTAGTTGAAGTGGCCAAATACACCATAGTTGTGACTAGACTTTACATTTTCGGTACTTCATGGTAACTACGGCGTAGTTAAATCAGGGCAACTACGCCGTAGTTTCTTATAAGCCAGCATGGATTCTTCAAATGAACTACGGCGTAGTTTAATGTGGTAACTACGCCATAGTTATGACAATTGGCAGCATAACTTCATCCTTTCACTTGTCCAATTGCAGTGTCTTTTCGCTCTCACTTTATATTTTCTTGAAATATACAGTGATTAAGTACATATTTTAACCACAAATAGACAATTATAAACTTTTTATGAGGGATTTTGATACGAAAGGTATTAAGTATTTGATGTTATCAAAAGGACCAATGCTATCTTCATAACAATCATAGTGACCAAGGGGTCGTCTGGCCCTATGAGGTACCAATAATCTGACTTCTTTAGCCCAAGTTCTATGGTGGATTGGCATGCGTAACATCCACCCACGTATAGTGACCAAGGGGTCGTCTGGCCCCATGAGGTACCAATAATCAACATCCTAGCTACAGGGAATCTCGTAATATCATACGCTCACCTTGTTTCGATGAACATCTGGAGAGCATACGAACTCAAGGAAGAGACTCTCATTCCATAGCCTATTTTATTTCACGTTTCCTAAAATATAAGGCCATTCCAAGAAGTATGAAACCTATATGATTCAAGAGAGCCACAACTTTATTACCGGATTAAATTTGGCTAGTTTGGCATTCTACCAACGATTTGGAGTACCCAGGGACCCATACAACCGACTAGACACAACTGGCATGAAGGATACCAAGAAGGGCAGCATAAACTAGATTTGGCCACCAAGTACCAACTATGCTTAGCACATTGATTTCTTTTTGTAACACCCTGTTGTAACAAAATGACAATCCCAATTTTTTTCATGTAATTACAACAAATTTTTTGTTATGCACGCGTCAGAACAATCATGTTAGCTAATGGGTTCAACAAACAATGTCAAATGTTATTATAGATTTTGTACAAAAAGTTTATACTGAAACTGAACACCAGTTGGTTTGGGTTACTTATGACTTTATAACTGAACACGAAAACTGACTTTTAGTTATGCTGAATTTTGACTAATGGTGGTGGGCTCAAGCTAGCAGGTTAGTCGGT
The DNA here is from genome assembly GCA_026074375.1 of Tanacetum coccineum. NCBI lineage: Eukaryota > Viridiplantae > Streptophyta > Magnoliopsida > Asterales > Asteraceae > Tanacetum > Tanacetum coccineum. The sequence goes on along the minus strand of BQNB010189538.1, from coordinate 7,271 downwards.
CTGTTTGGGTGTTCATCAGTCTGGTTCTCGGGGTTATCGATTTATTCGGTTCGAGTTGATTTTCTTTTGAGGTATAACCGAAACTTGAATCGAACTGAATCCAAACTAGATCAAACCGAACTGAAACCGAATTTGAATTCGGCGTGGTTCGTATTGACCCGAAAGACCGGTATACTGAATCCAAACTAGATCAAACCGAATTGTGTTGACCTGAAAGATCCGATTTACACAACTTATAATTTTTTTATTTAATTATATAAATGTTTAGCAGAGAATATACACAAATATATACAAATACTAGATATGTGGCCCGTCCAGCAGACGGGTTAGCTCATAAGTCATAACTCCTAAAATTAATATGAATTTCATAAGTCATAACTCCTAAATTAGGATAAATGTTGTAGAATACCAACGTACTTACCAAAATTTGTCGAAATGAACAACTTTACTTTTTTATTAACAATACCACCAACTTAGATTCAAATTTGGTTTTATCATGAACAAAACGTTTGTACCGTTAGTTATTATGTGGCAACGTTAGTCCATTTAGCTAACGATCGCTTGCATCGTTAGTCCTTAAGTTCTTCATCGTTACTCCTTGTGATTTTCATATATATATATATATATATATATAAATTTCAAACACTTTTTTTCGAAATTTTTTTTTGAGTATGGAATGTGTATAAAAATTTTCGAATTTTTTTTTTATAAATATTTATTATAAAAATGTGTAAAAAAATTATAAAAATTTTCGAATTTTTTTTATGTGTATAAATTTTTTTTCGAATGTGTATAATGTTTTTTTTATAAAATTGTGTAAAAAAATTACGAAATTTTTTTTTGAGTATGGAATGTGTATAAAAATTTTCGAAATTTTTTTTTACAAATATTTTTTATAAAAATGTGTATTAAAAAATTATAAAAATTTTCGAATTTTTTTATGTGTATAAATTTTTTTTCGAATGTGTATAAAAAAATTATATATTTTTTTTATAAAAATGTGTTAAAAAATTATAACTTTTTTTACAAATATTTTTTATAAAAATGTGTATAAAAAATTATAAAAATTTTCGAAAATTTTATGTGTATAAAAATAATTTCGAATTTTTTTTTAAAAAAATGTGTATAAAATTTTTCGAAAAAATGTGCGTACAAATTGTCGAAAAGAAATTCGAAACATAAAATTTTTTCGAAAAAAAACAAATTTCGATAAAAAATTTCAAAAAATTTTTTCGAAAAAAATGGTTCGAAAGAAAAAAATTTCGAAAAAAAATAATATATGAAAACCACAGAGACGATTTTTCAACTTTCTCAAACGATCGTTAGCTAAATGGACCAACGTTGACACATAATAACTAACGGTACAAACGTTTTGTTCAAGTTGAAACAAAATTTGAATGTAAGTTGGTGGTATTGTTAATAAAAAAGTAAGTTGTTCATTTCGGCAAATTTTGGTAAGTACGTTGGTATTCTACAGCATTTACCCCCTAAATTAATATGAATGTAAAATTAAAGATGCATGTAGCACCAAAATTGATGTTTACTGACAAACAAAAATTAATAATTATTCAAACACCAAGCAGACGACCTTAATCGCTCTTGAATCATACCAAATCTCTTTCCCTTTAGCTCAGGCCATGGATATCCGCAACTAACCCTCTTGACTAGGCCACACATCAATATCACATCACATAACATGTAGCACATAACGCATACCAGTCACATAATAGTCCATGCATTTACACTAACACATAATCACAGGAATTCAAAACTCATTTCAACACTTGCATCATTTTCATCCCAAGTTTAAAACACAATAAAAAGTGGGACTATGTAACTCACCTGGATGCCCAAAACACAGCTTCCAATTCTTATCACGCAACTATACAAACAAATAAACACGATTACACGCGACAAAGCTAAAAGCTCTAGTCCATGTAACACACATATGATGGATGTCTAATGGTTTGATTAACCATCATGGGTCACCCCGACACCATGCCCAACCTTAACCACTTCTTTAACACATTACACTAGTTAACTACATTTCGTTCAAAAGTGCAGAATTTTAGTGTAACTTTACCCTCTTAAAACCCTTACTTGCTGACCTTCATAAATTATACCAAAAATCACCTAAGTTCATTTATGAGTTTACTAACTACCTTGTGGTTCTTAACTACTCATTACATGTGCAACTATCCCAAATAAAATCCAACTTCAAAACTGTCCCAATTCGGATCTGATTGCACACTAAAATGTATGGCCCTAATTACCATACTTAGACATAAAATCAGAGGCTATACTTCTAGGGTTTATTTATATACATATAGAACCTAATCATTGTAGATTGGATAACCTTAGATCCACTTTTAATTTAGGGTTTTACCCTCCTAAACATGACTTAATTCTGACCCGTATTTACTGTTTTGATAACTTTTCTTGTAACCAATATTTGACCAACTTCCAGAACTCCAAATCATTCGAGGCTGGAATTTTTGGAAAATAGACTATTTGAACTACAATTTAGGCACTTGAATCACATCAAAACACGTTTTTATCATCTAGATATCATCAGTTGAACACAGACCTAAATTCTGCTCAACTCTAAATCAAGTAACGCAAACCTTAACATGCAACATGCATGATCATAACCCTAAACTAAGCCTAATCATTATACCACCATTAATGTTCATATATAATCTGTATTTCAGGTAAACCCTTGTAACACCTCCATTTTTACATATAGCAGCGGAAGCTAATCTGGGGTATTACTTCAAGGTACAACAGTCATAATCATAGAAAACGAATTTCTTCTCTGAAACTCAATTCACCAACTCGATCTTAGAAAAAAAAATCTTTTTTTCTTACTCTTGAGGGAATCGGCCCGTTCAAAGGGATAGGGGAGATGAAAAAGTCGTTTTTTATTTTAGGGATTTATTAGATTTGTATTTATACTAATAGAATACTAATTAGAGTCAAATTTTGTTTCCTTTTTCTTAAATCCAGTCAAACACCCCTATATATATATTTTTTTATTTTTCTTTTATTTATTTATTATATATTTATTTTACTAATAAATCTTCCATTACCTAAGTTTTCATACAAACCTAAGCTAATTTGGACAAACCATTTTGCATAAACGACAACTATACTAAACCTTGTAAAAATGACTTTTCATTTACATTCACTTTCTATAATTAGAAAGATCTACCCTAATTCGCCAAATTTCACTCACTAAACCATTTCCCATCTTAATTGCCATTTTCCACAACCGCTTAACACAAACTTATCCAACTAATTAAACATAGTCAATTGCATGCAAAACGCCTTCTTTTTCCCATAATCACTATATTGAACAAATAGAATACTTATCACTAAACATAACACACTCAAAATGAAGATGATCATTAAATAAAAAAAAAAAAATCGATAGCAATTCACGTATAAAATAATATATCAATATTTTTAAAAAAATACAAATAATCCTTAGACAAAGATTAAAATGCAATTTAAAACACAAAAATATATAATATTAACACGTTTTAACCGGTAAGTGATATCGGATCGTATCCCCAAGAAAAGTGAATTGATACCCTCTGATTCCAGTTTGGACAATGTTATGAAATGATTTTCAATTTTGATTGATTTTCTATGACTAAAAACAATTAAAACAATTAAATGCAAGTAAAATAACTAAACACGCGGACGAAAAACGGAAATGACAAAATTAACCCTAATTAGCACCTTAACCTAGAATTTGAATTAATAATCTAATTCTATGAGTAAAAATAAAGGGATTTGATAAAATTTGAAAACTTAACGATAAAATTTAAAAGAAATCACAAAAACGAATAACGGGAATCGAAAACCGAGCCCAAAAAGCTAAAATGCTCAAAAATAAACCTACGAGAGTCAAACTAATTTTCCTACGTTCTAAATGATAAAAGAAAATTTTCTAAAAAAGATTTTTATTTTTTTGATTATTTTTCTATTTTTTATGATTTTTTAAAGTATTTTTGATGCGAAAATAGAATATTTAAAAATACTTAAAACGAAATATAAAAATTCTAGAAAATTTCAGAAAATAGCTTAAACTAATTAAATTCTGAGGAAAAAATAACCGATTCACAGCTTATCAAATAAGGCCACGAAATAAGCTTTAAACAACCTTATAAGGCTTATAAGGAAAATATTGAGTATAAAAAGAATTCAAGTGTGTAAGAGTCTATTGTAAAAGACCCAAGGGCACAGCGGTTAGGGAGTGTTGGTGTGTGGTGTGTTAAAAGGGTTTGAGTTGTTGAGTCGGGTACGAGTCTTGCTCACCCCCCGACTTCCACTTCCTTTTTTTTTATTTTTATAAAAAACTTAAAAAAGAAAAGTTGTAGATTGAGCTTTTTTAAACAGATTTAACAAAGTCACTAAAAGCTAAATCTAAAAAATAAAGCACACAAACATCTAATGACGAAGCGCTGTTTTACAGAAAGATAGCCTTGAGGGCTACAAATCTATGATTCAACTAAAATAAGCACACAGATCTCAAATAAGCTCTTAAATCAAAACCAAAAGCTGTTTTAGAAAGCTTATGATATACAGAAGCTAAGTTTGATAAGCTAATTGTCCTAATAACACTGAAAGACTACTAATTCTATAGATCAAAACTGCTAACTCAGGAAAAGTATTAAAATGCTCAAAATCAAATTAAGCTAAAATGCTCAATAAGCTAAAACAGATCCTAAGCTTTTGGAATCTTAACAACCTACTTATAAACTATTAATCCAAATCATTAAAACAAATTCTAAATGCTAGAAATCAAAATTTAAAAGCTAAGTTCTAGTTACTACTGTTTTTGGTTTTTTTTTTTAGTTTTTTTTATGAAATTTAAAAGCTATTTTACCTTAGGAAATAACCTAGAAATGAAAAACAAGTTTTAATCTATACTAAGCTATATAAAAACTATAAGACTACTAAATCTTAACTTCTAAATTCTACTTAAACTGGTTTAAAAGATGATCAAAAATAGATTGCAAATGGTCTGCAAATGCCTATCTGATGCAAATGACCAAATGGTTAAAACCAAATTGCAAGTTACCTTAATGGTAAAACCTGCAATGAGAACACTCAATGAGTGCAAATGAACTCCTATTAATCAAAATCCAAACCTAGGAAGGCTTGGATCAAATTTTAACAATCAAAGAAAAAAGGAAAAACTCCCCTGGTTTAGGAACAAAGAAATTAAGCTTAAACTTTTTATATTTTGAAATCTAAACTTACTAAAAAAACAATTTTATTACTGATTTAAAGTGATAATGAAAATGACTTAAGCAAAGATCACAACTCAGTTTGACTTTTAAGGGTCAAACAGTACTAATCCAAACACTCCTTTAGACTTATGAACATTTATTAAAACTTGACTAAATGAAATCTAGCTAGCAAATCTAAAGTACCAGATCTCCAATAGCTTATAACAAGCTTGATAAACATAAATCAATAATCAACTAAGCTAGAATTTAAAGAATCTACAGAATAAGAGCAAATTAATTTTTGCTTTTTTGGTTGAATTTTATACAGAATTAAAAACCAAAGTTCTAAACTTCTTTAGCTATAAATGGATTGCAGACACTGATGAATAATACAATAAACAATAAAAACACAATTAAGCTAGGTAATAAGCAAAATAAGCACAAGCTAAGCTAGAAGATAAAGACAGGAAAAGTAAAGGGACACTTACAGTCAACCTTAGCTAAACAAAGGTTCAATATGCTCAAGGAGCTTAGTCTACAGCTCTAGCTTATCCTTTTGGATAAGCTAGTTAAGTCCTTGGAAGCTCTTCCATTTTTAGCTTCCCTTCCATAAGCCTTATATCCAAATAGCCAAGGTTTTTAACTGTTTTTAAAGTTAAAGTAGATTAAAGACTAATTGAGCTTAACCTTGCTTAAAGTACCATATATGCTTATAGAAAAAAAAAGGAAAAGAAAAAAAAATAAAAAAAGGGAAAGGAGCTTGTGAGAATAGCTTATGAAACATTTGATCAAAATATTTGAGATTTATATTAATGCTAAAAACAGATTACAGGATTTGAAAGATGAAATTACAAAGACTGAAAATTACATTTAAATGAAAAATAAGCTAAAAGCTAAATTAAGCTATTCTAAAAGCTACCCTAGATACATGTGTGTGCGAGAGTGTGTGGCTATATATAGCCTCTAGCTGAACCTTCTAGTCCTCTTTTCAGTTACACGCTCCTGCTAATAGTGGCCCTTGATCAAGTCCAATCATTAGATACTCACTTTTTACCGTTAGATCACTTATGAGCTCACACGGATTATCAGCGTGGCAATCCGTAGTTTGTAGCTTCTTGTGTTTCTTCTGAGTGTAGAATGAGTGCAAAATATCCCTTTCCTTGTGCTTCCTTACTAGCCTGCGTGGCATATCTTGAAGGGTATTGACCAATGAGAGCTTGTGAATGACGTTTGTTGCTGCCAAGGTGTACTTTAACACCTGAATTGTCCTTTTTGTCCTTCAATTGGGATTTGCCCCATGATTTGACTGAGAGGTTAAATTGGGGAAGGAGATGAACAGTAAAACTGTTTCTCCCGCCCAATTTGACTGGTTTGGTAACTTTGGAGATTTTTGTCTTTTTGTGACCTTGACTTTGGTTGACCAAGTTGACTGAAGTTTGACTAGGGTTTGACTTTTGGTAGTTTTTTCCCATCTCTTTATGTGCTCTTTCGTTCCCGTGTTCGTGTTTGCCCGTTTTTGACCGTTTTCTTATGATTTTTGCTTTATCCGTACCTACACAATAAGAAAGACAAAAAAAGCAATATTCAAGCATTTAAAGCATAATTTTGTCTTTTTAGGGTCTATTTTGATATAAAATGGATATGTATTTTCACACATATCACCTACATTTGCTTTTACGGATTCAAGATACATTTAATATCGAGTATAAGGATATCAAGAGGAATCACGAGCTAATAAATTGGGTATACAAGCTTTGAAGCTTGAGTATTATATATTTTTGGGTGTATACATCTCGTGTGTACTTCATAATCCACAACCAAGGACTAAGACCTTTGTAAGTCTCAAAATATAACCATTTGTGTCATATTTTCATTCGTCATTTTCTTATCTAGTTGATATGTCACGTAAATTTCGATTAGAAAACATACGTGAGCGTGGACATGCATGGTTTGACCCATGCATGGTTCACGCACCTATATTAAGCATATAATATGTCTTGTGTGGTGCTAACATGAATGAAACACGATTAA
>BQNB010189536.1:0-11862 GCA_026074375.1 Tanacetum coccineum | reverse complement strand
AAAGCTTCACATAAACAACCAAGACAACAAAACAACCATCAACAATACTGACCCAAACAAAAGAACCCTACACAAACCCTCACTTCAATTGCTTCTGCTTCTCCACAATCTCCTCTGAAGCTTCAAGCCCAGCAATAAGGGCATTCAACTACCCAAGTTCATTCCTTGCGATGTTGACTTCAGGCCCCATCCTCGCAATAAACCCACGCCGATCTGCAATCTGCTAAGTCACAAATAACTTCAGATACTTGTTTGGATCGATCTTACCATTTACATAGGAACAAATATGGGGAGGGGGTATAAATAAGGGTAGTGTGTGGTGGAGAAGTGGCAAATGAACCATCATTGCTGCAAGTTAATTACGCAGGCTTCTCACACCCAGAGAATTAATGGCTTCTCACATCCAATGAACAGGAAAGTTGATAATTCCTACCCAAACTAAACCCTCACACTCCAAAACAAGAACAAACTAAACCCCTTAACTTACACTTTTTCACAAAAATAAACCCTCCCCTAAAAACAATATATTCTATTACAAAATTTAAAAAATTTAAATTTAAATTAAAATTTTAGAAAAGTTAGAAGTAAAAAATGTTAAAAAAAGCTACAAAATTTAAATTAAGACTTCCATAAATTTAATAAAAAAATAACTACAAAAATATAAAAAAAACTCAACCCGGTGATTCCAATTTCGTTAAGTACTTACTCAACCCGGTGATTCCAATTTCGTTAAGTACCTTTTTTTTAACAATTATACGTTTCACGCGGACACTATAAGCCACTACAACCCAATACATATGACCTAGGGGAATTCAAACAAAACTGTGAAACTGAGGAACCGCTAAATTTGAAACCGAAAAAACCCAAAACCGAAAAAACCCGCTTATAATGGTTCGGTTACGGTTGTTAGTTTTATATGTCTGCGGTTAACCGAACCGAACCGTGCATATTATACATGATTGTTACCAACAAACTGAACTGAACCGCCCCGTGAACACCCAATGCATATGACCCATATGATGTCAAATACCCATTAATGAATGTGACCAGTGATAACCTAATGCACATGACCCATGACCCATATGAATTAGTCATTATCACCGGTCATGCATGGGTTCCATTACACTAGCTATAATCCACTACCACCCCAATGCACATGACCCATGACCCATGTTAATTACCCATTGTCACCAGTCATGGATGTGTCGTAACATGAAGCTATAATCCACTACAACCCAATGCACATGACCCATGACCCATGTTAATTACCCATTGTCACCAGTCATGGATGTGTCGTAACATGACACTCTAAGCAACTACAACCCAATGCATATGACCCATATGATGTCAAATACCTATTAATGAATGTGACCTAATGCACATGACCCATGACCCATATGAATTAGTCATTATCACCGGTCATGCATGGGTTCCATTACACTAGCTATAATCCACTACCACCCCAATGCACATGACCCATGACCCATGTTAATTACCCATTGTCACCAGTCATGGATGTGTCGTAACATGAAGCTATAATCCACTACAACCCAATGCACATGACCCATGACCATGTTAATTACCCATTGTCACCAGTCATGGATGTGTCGTAACATGAAGCTATAATCCACTACAACCCAATGCACATGACCCATGACCCATGTTAATTACCCATTGTCACCAGTCATGGATGTGTCCTAACATGACACTCTAAGCAACTACAACTCAATGCATATGACCCATATGATGTCAAATACCTATTAACGAATGTGACCTAATGCACATGACCCATGACCCATATGAATTAGTCATTATTACCGGTCATGCATGGGTTCCATTACACCTGCTATAATCCACTACCACCTCAATGCACATGACCTATGACCCATGTTAATTACCCATTGTCACCCGTCATGGATGTGTCGTAACGTGAAGCTATAATCCACTACAACCCAATGCACAAGACCCATGACCCATGTTAATTACCCATTATCACCAGTCATTGATGTGTCGTAACATGAAGCGATAATCCACTACAACCCAATGCACATGACCCATAACCATGTTAATTACCCATTGTCACCAGTCATGGATGTGTCGTAACATGACACTCTAAGCAACTATAACCCAATGGATATGACCCATATGATGTCAAATACCTATTAATGAATGTGACCTAATGCACATGACCTATGACCCATATGAATTAGTTATTATCACCGGTCATGCATGGGTTCCATTACACTAGCTATAATCTACTACCACCCCAATGCACATGACCCATGACCCATGTTAATTACCCATTGTCACCAGTCATGGATGTGTCGTAACATGAAGCTATAATCCACTACAACCCAATGCACATGACCCATGACCCAAGTTAATTACCCATTGTCACCATTCATTGATGTGTTGTAACATGAAGCTATAATCCACTACAACCCGATGCACATATCCCATGACCCATGTTAATTACCCATTGTCACCAGTCATGGATGTGTCGTAACATGAAGCTATAATCCACTACAACCCAATGTACATGACCCATGACCATGTTAATTATCCATTGTCACTAGTCATGGATGTGTCGTAACATGACACTCTAAGCAACTACAACCCAATGCATATAACCCATATGATGTCAAATACCTATTAATGAATGTGACCTAATGCACATGACCCATGACCCATGTTAATTACCCATTGTCACCTGTCATGGATGTGTCATAACATGAAGCTATAATCCACTACAACCCAATACACATGACCCATGACCCATGTTAATTACCCATTGTCACCAGTCTTTGATATGTCATAACATGAAGCTATAATCCTCTACAACCCAATGCGCATGACCCATGATCATGTTAATTACCCATTGCTACCAGTCATGGATGTGTCATAACATGACACTTTAAGCAACTACAACCCAATGCATATAACCCATATGATGTCAAATACCTATTAATGAATGTAACCTAATGCACATAACCCATGACCCAAATGAATTAGTCATTATCACTGATCATGCATGGGTTCCATTACACTAGCTATAATCCACTACCACCCCAATGCACATGACCCATGACCCATGTTAATTACCCATTATCACAAGTCATTGATGTGTCGTAACATGAAGCTATAATCCACTACAACCTAATACACATGACCCGTGACCATGTTAATTACCTATTGTCACCAGTCATGGATGTGTCGTAACATGACACTCTAAGCAACTACAACCCAATGCATATGACCCATATGATGTCAAATACCTATTAATGAATGTGACCTAATGCACATGACCTAAGTCCTATATGAATTAGTCATTATCACCGGTCATGCATGGGTTCCATTACACTAGCTATAATCCACTACCACCCCAATGCATATGACCCATGACCCATATTAATTACCCATTGTCACCAGTCATTGATGTGTCGTAACATGAACCTATAATCCATTACAACCCAATGCACATGACCCATGACCATGTTAATTACCTATTTGGCGGAAGTATTAAGCGGGAGTATTTGACGGGAGTATTTGGCAAGAGTATTTGGCTAAAAGTATTTTCCCGATTAATCCTGCCTAGAACGATTACAAGCTACTGAGAGGTCGACCGTCCGGCTATCGAGTCGGGATTTTTTCAACCTTTGCTATATTATCGTGGCTAAAGGTATTTTCCTTCGATATTGTCGTGAAATATTTCATAAAATTCGTGACATTGTATTCCCCCCAAAAATTTCATGAATCATGTACCAAATTAAGCACAGAAAAAACTCCTCCTGGAAGATCAATAGGCGAAAATAACTGTGCCACAACTCCCTCTCATCTCACCACAAATCCCGTCACCACCACAGCTCTCATCACGTCTCGTCGCTGTCAATCTCCCGTCATAGACGCACCACTCCCGTCACCACTAGTAAGTATTCTTATATATGTTCCTTTAATTAAGTCAATCTTCTTCATAAACTGCTAAAGGAAATGAAATTAGGGTTCATGTATGGGTGATATTTATAAGGGGAAATGGGCCTCAACCATCTATATTAATTGCAACTAAAAATAGTTCTTAAGTAAATGATAAGTTTAAGGACTTAAAGGACTAAATTGTTCTTAAGTAAATGTCAAGTTACCAGAATCTGTTCTTATACTTTGAGTTTATATTGGTTTTTGTTCACCGGACCCTTAAACTAACAATGGGGTGACCTGCAGGGACTACAACCAATTAATCTTTAATGGCGGACTTGGACTTTGAAAACCAACACAATATGGTGGTATTCTTGACAAACAAAAATATTTGCTTTTCCAGATTTTTCTCGTTAATTAGTAAATATTTAAAAAGTTACAAAGTTGGTAAAAGAACACCAACAAATAATACCTTCAATTGAGGTATTATCCATCAATAAGTTCCCAACTCGAATAAAAGATTTAAAAACTTACCATTTGTGTCACTTATGAAATACGGCTCACCTTAAAAAGTAAAATTTTTAAGAGCTACCGTGAAGTAAGTTTGATTATTTGGTTCAAGTTGTCTATCTCGTTGTCCGTTAAAATTAGATTGTGAATAAACTTTTGAAAAACCAAAAATATTTTTTTTATCACATGACCCATGACCCATGTTAATTACCCATTGTCACCCATCATTGTTGTGTCGTAACATGAAGCTATAATCTACTACAACCCAATGCATATGACCCATGACCATGTTAACTACCTATTTGGCAGGAGTATTAGGCGGGAGTATTAGGTGGGAGTATTTGGTGGGAGTATTTGGCGGGAGTATTTGGCTAAAAGTATTTTCCCGATTGAATCCGCTAGAACGATTAACAAGCTACTGGAGAGTCGACCGTCCGGCTATCGAGTCGCGATTTTTTCAACCTTTGCTATATTATCGTGGCTAAAGGTATTTTCCTCCGATATTGTCGTGAAATATTTCGTAAAATTCATGACAATGTATTCCCCCCAAAAATTTCATGAATCCTGTACCAAATTAAGCACATAAACAACTCCTCCTAGAAGATCAATATGCCAAAATAACGTCCATAACTCCTCTCACGCACCATCAATCCGTCAAACCACCACAACTCTCATCACGTCTCGTCGCTGTCACTCTCCCGTCATAGACCCACCACTCCCGTCACCACTAGTAAGTATTCTTATATATGTTCCTTTAATTAAGTCAATCTTCTTCATAAACTGCTAAAGGAAATGAAATTAGGGTTCATGTATGGGTGATATTTATAAGGGGAAATGGGCATCAACCATCTATATTAATTGCAACTAAAAACTGTTCTTAAGTAAATGATAAGTTTAAGGACTTAAGGGACTAAATTATTCTTAAGTAAATGTCAAGTTACTAGAATCTGTTTTATACTTTGAGTTTATATTTGTTTTTGTTTAATGGACCCTTAAACTAACGATGGGGTGACCTGCAGGGACTACAACCAATTAATCTTCAATGGCGGACTTGGACTTTGAAAACCAACACAATATGGTGGCGTTCTTGACAAAAACAGAAGGGAATGATGATTTTGCAGACATAGTAGACTTCTTGAATGCTAGCTCTATCAGATATTCATTAACTGTAAATCCCACTGTATATGTTTCTAACATTAAGCAGTTTTGGTCTACTGCAAAGACCAAAACAGCTAATAATGAAACACAAATATATGCCAAGGTTGCTGGCAAGAGTGTAGTAGTAACAGAATCATCAGTCAGGAGTGATCTTCACTTTAATGTAAGGATGGTGCTACTTGTCTAACAACTGTTGAGATTTTTGAAAACCTTGCATTGATGGGATATGAAAGAGATTCTAATAAACTTTCTTTTGAAAAGGCTTTATTTTCCCCTCACTGGAAGTATCTTATACATACCATCCTACATTGCTTGAGTTCAAAATCAACTGCTTGGAATGAATTTTCAACAAATGTAGCATCAGCAGTTATTTGTTTAGCTAAGGGTCAAAAGTTTAATTTCTCAAAATTAATTTTTGATGGTATGTTGAGGAACTTGGATCCTAAATCTAATTTTTTTTATGTATCCAAGGTTTTTACAACTATTTTTGAACAATCAAATTAAAAATCTTTCTGTACTTAAAGACATTTATAAACAACCTTTTCTTACTAAAAAGGTTTTTGCAAACATGAGAAGGAAAGGCAAAGATTTTTCAGGCAAAAACACACCTTTGTTTCAAAATATGTTGGCAATTCATGCAGAAGAGGGTGAAGGTTCAGGACAACCCTCTGAACCCCAACCAACACCTTCCCCTGCTCAATCCTTTCATGAAGAACAGTTATCTGATATTCCATCATCATCACAACCACAAAAGACCCAAAAACATAGGAAAGGCAAAAAATTGTCAAACAGGGTTCTTGATCTGGAGAAGGCAATGACTGCTCAAGCAAAGGAGATTGCTATCTTAAAGAAGAGAGTCAAGAAGTTAGAAAAGAGGAAAAGATCAAGAACTCAAGGGTTAAAACTCTTCAAGATTGGTACTTCCAAAAGAAGAAGTTTGGATAAGGAGGATGCATCCAAACATAGGAGGAATTTGAACGCAAGGTTAATATCTGAAGAAGATGACTTTGATGCTGGGTTTGATGTTGTTAGGGATGAAGGTATAACACATGTTGAAGGAGATGCAAAGCAAGTGGTTATTGCTGCTGCAGAAGTAGTTAATGCTGGTGTATCTGTTAGTACTGCTGAACCAAAAACACCTCCAACAACAACAACAACAACAACACTTCTTCGGAACTTACACCAACTCCGGTGACTTTAGAGTTAGCGGACCGATCGATTACTCGTCCTAAAGGAGTCGCCGAAGATATTTTTGTCAAAGTTGGGAATTTCCATTTTCCTACCGACTTTGTTGTTGGTGATTTTGAAGCCGATCCTCAAGTACCTGTCATACTGGGGAGATCTTTTTTGAGAACCAGCTGTGCTTTAATTGATGTATACGAAGGAGAGCTTGTTTTAAGGGACTGAATGAAACAAATAACTTTTCATGTCGATGGTACGTCAAAACATCCTCAAAAGCATTTAAATGAGTCAATTAAAATGGTTAATGACACATGCAAGAATAGTTTTAAAAGGTTTACCAACGAACCTGCTCTAGTTTGCTCACCCTCACCGAAAGATTCCAATGATGAAAAGGAAAAGCAGGAAGTGAAGAATCTCGCAGAGCCGACAGCTAAACACCATACTCGAATCATACCTTGTTTGAAGAATTTTAGAGTTATTTGCAAGGAGAGCATGTTTCATTTAAACAAAGCACCTCAAGTTTCTTCGGTTTTTGCAATCACATCCACCTTACCGTCTATTAAGCCCAAGGATTCTCTCATAATGGGCGACGAGCACCTTAGTACTTTTAGTGCTGAGGAAATTATCCCAATCCCAAGAGAATATGAGGATACATCCAGGAGTGATAGTAAGAATGTTTTACCTTCATGTTATGATTTATCTTCCTTTAACGTTCCACATGATGACTCCGTGACTTTCTATAACCCTCTTTTCGAATTTGATGTCAATTTCAACTCTAGTGACATAAACCCTCTTTTTGATGAAGTGTTAGAGGACATCGAGTTCAAGGATTCTTACGATTCCAACCTTGATGAGGTCACTTTCCTAAGTCACACCTCCTTTCTATCTAGATAAGGAAGGAGTGTCCCTTTACTTCAGGAGACGACATGAGTTTCTACTATCACATGATCTGTCTACTCCTTTGAAAAGCGTTGCTTCCATTCTCGAGGGATTCATCAATGATCCACCTTTCGAAGAGAATGATGATTTATTTGATTTGGAATGTAAAACGAATGATTGGAAAAGAATTTTGTACGATGCTCCAATTGATGAGGCTGAATGTTTTGATCCAGGAGGCGATAATGAAGAGATCGATGCTTTTCTCGCTATCGAAGTTCCTATGTATATTGAAGGTTATTATGACTCGGAAGGAGACGTAATCTATCTTGAGAGTTTGCTTAGTGATGATACCACCCATAATCTCTCTCCCGAAGTATTTTTTGATCATGAACCACAATATAAAACTTTTTCTTCCAAAAGTGATCCTCTCCACCATGAGTTCACCGGTGAACTTATCACGATTCCTCCAGGAATTGTTAAAGAGCATAAGGATTATATCAATCAAATGTCATTGCTATGCGGTAATTTATCTTCTCGATCACCGGAAAATTCTCATATAATCATCGAGTCTCTTCCTTCATCTACTACTCTCATTGAGATAGTGACTCCAATAGGAAGAAGATCATATATTTTCTAGACCAGATATTCGATACCACCAGGTATTGAAAGTGATTTTGACTCGGAAGAGACATTATGTGGCCCCCAACTTGCTTAACGATGATCCTATTTCTGAATATGAGCGTTTAACCTTCGACATTAAGCCCGATGCACCCGTGATAAACAATGTTGATGAGCTTAATGAAGACGAATGTTTTGACCCAGGGGGGAGGTAAGATTAATGTTGAAGTTGATGATTCCTTCACATTTGTCATTCAGACTTTTCTTCCATATCTTACTTACCCTGTGGATTCTCCTTTTCTTTACTCCTTCGGGAGTGAAGACACCATTTTTGACCCTGGCATCTCCATTTAGAGCCGGTGGCGTCTCATCGGGATGGAACTTTCATGTGCTTAAATGTTTATCCAAACATTAATGAAAGCCCAATTGAGATTTTCTCTTCTATTTACTCTCTCCAAGGACGAATAAATTCGGGGATCGAGTCAAGCTATGTGACTTGGTTACCAAAAACAAAACGCTTCGTGGGAGGTACCCCATGCATTATCCCATTGTCTATTTTCATTTCTTATTCTATTGCACGATGTGAGGAAGCTTGATACACTCGATTCTTGTTGTGTTTGTACTTGTGATTGTTTGCAGGATTGACCTAAAATTTTCTGAAGACTCTCGTGTTCGGTGTTTTGTCCCGGTCCACTCGAGCCTCCTAGCCTTTGCTTGCCATTAGTTTGGGGAAATCCGATATCCTTAAGATCATTATCGACTAACATTTATCCTTTAGCACACTTGATAAACGGCTTAAGATTTTTGTGATACTTTCTTCAGGCTTGAGTTATGCATTCAACCTTTTTGAGTTCTAGTATGGGGTTTTTAGCTAGGAAACATTGAGGACAATGTTTAATTTTAGTATGGGGTAGTATATCTTCGATATGATCTTACCTACTTTTGCCCGTTGTTCTCACGTACCTTGTTTTCCCACCAAAATTTTCAAAAATATGAAAATTTTTAAAATTTTCAAAAATAAAATAAGTGTTTTTGTCAACAATTTTTTTTTTTTTTTGACTTTCTTGCTGGGGTAGATTAGAGTACATTTTGACTCCCGATCAAGCGTGTTGAGCTCTAGCTTGTTCCTTAACTTTTAGGCTAAGCGTTCGCGGAAATTCGCGAAGAACGAAAAATGATAGAGTTAAGTATGAGTAGGATGCTAAACAAGGATTAGTTGGAAATCTTAAGAGCTCATGTATGTAATTTGTGGCTTTTTCTCCCATAAGCTCTTAACCGGAATAATAATACGTGCTGTTTTTGGAGATTAAACTTAAATCAACAATTTTTATGTAATATATAGCAAAAAATTTAGTCTTAGTTCAAACTTATACTTGAATTTTTCAAAAAGAAGTCTTCTCTATATAAAATAATAATAATAATAATAATAATAATAATAATAATAATAATAATAATAATAATAATAAACATAAACTGTGGGCTGATAAAAGTTTACTACCTCTTGCCGGCTCACAACCGATGTGGTAGTCTTCTAAAGAAAGCCCATAGTAAGAATAAAAATCCGAGACTGATAAAAGTTTGCTGCATCTTGCCGGCTCACAACCGATGTTGCAGCCTTCTAAAAGGTCAAGGGTTATAATTGCATAAATGTCTAATATTAAGTTTGAATTAAATAGATTTCTTTTTGTTAAATTCAAATATGCTTTTGAACTTTGACTATTCTATTTTAAAGCTATGCATATACGGGAAACCTGAGAGTTTTTGAAACCTTAGGTCCGTGAGTCCCGATACTAGTCTCTGTGGGGTGTCAAAAGCCTGGTCACTTAGCCGCAAGGTTGGAATGTGCCGAGACGAAAGTCGTTACATAGGATGATCTCGCTTTCAAACTCATTATTCTCGGGTGGAACGTGAAGCATATTATTTTGCAAAACATTGATCCATAGTTGAAATTCAAAATAGAACATTCACTTAAAATATAATAAATATCGGGAGTGAAAAGTTCACAAGTTACAAATATGAGTAGTGTTAGCATCTTTACTGTTATTTAGCTGTGATTTCGTTTTAAGCTTGGTTTGGAGCAAGTGAAAAGTCAGGGACGATGAATTTATCCATTTTGGGGCATTTTTGGATCGAAATGCATCTTGTTCTATGATCCCTAACAATTATGGAAATAATGAAAGACGAAATATTCTAAGTTAAAAAAAATCCTAGAAAAAATAAAAAAAATTTAAAAATGGAAAATGGGATGTTTTATAACTTGTGATTTCTAAACTCTCTCCACAAAAGGCTTTGCTACTTTTCAAAGATTTAGTTTGGGTAAGTTTTGAGGTATTTGGTTTTAAAGCATATAATATTGCGTGAGGACACGCAATCGTTTAGTTTGGGGAATTTTGATATGTGTGAAAACACATATCCGTTTTATATCAAAAATGTCCCATAAAAGACAAAATTGTGCTTTAAATGCTTGTATATTGCTTGTTTTGTCTTTGTGATTGTGTAGGTACGGATATAGCAAAAATCGCAAGAAAACGGTCAAAACCGGACAAACACAGACACGGGAAAGGAAAGAGAGTACAAAAGCCGGGGATTTGATAGCAAGAAAGGACAAAAGTCAGCTCAAAGTCAACTCATAGTCAACATTGGTCAACTACCAGGAGACAAAACCTTTCAAAATTCCCAAAATGCCCTTAATGTTAAATCAAAATTCATAAAAAGCCCCTAAAACCCTAACACCGTTATCTTTTTATTAATAAAAGATAACGGTCATTAACTTCTTTTATTAACCCAAAAACCTAAACCTGTTAACCTTACCTATGGCCCAAAACCCTTTGTATAAGCCCAAAGTCAAACGATTTTTACCCAAGTCAAATAAATCAAACGCACCCTTTTATAAAAAGTAAAAACGCAAGAAAAGTGGCTTTTACTGTTCATCATCTTCTCTACTTGACCCTACGTTAAAATCAAAGGGTAAAATGAAATTGACGTGGCCAAAAGATGATTCCAAGTGCAATATGCCATCTCAGTAAAGAAAACGTCATTCCTAGCATCTCATTGGTCCAAGCCAACTAAAGAGGATTACGGGATTGTAAAGAAACATTCCTAGCATCTCACTGTCTCATAAGCTCATTATAAGCTCTCTAAGTCTCTAAGCTTATATTAGAGCTCAAATTGATCAATAATCTAATTAAATATTTAAAATCAGAATACCTTTGATATAAATATGGATTTGAGCTTTTTGGATGATGAACTAGCAATGGAAGAGTTCATAGGACTTAACTAGCTTATCCTTGTAATAAGCTAGAGCTTGTTGATAGCTCACTTGAGCATATTAAGCCTTTGTTGTGCTAAGGCTATTGTAAGTTTCTCTTTCATTCAATTTTTAGCTTATTTTCATTCGGCTTATTCTAGTGCTTATTTTTAGCTTAATTATAGCTTAATTGTTCTAATATAGCTTATTAGTTAATCATGTTAATCTGTTTTTTGTTTATATCACTTAAATCTTAGTTTTTCTTAATTTACCTTAAAAATCATTAAAAATCCAAAAATCTTAGCTTAATATGTTAACCTGTTGTTCATGCTTATTCCATTGTTGAAATCTATTCACTA